>VXAZ01005997.1:729131-752506 GCA_013399875.1 Gymnorhina tibicen | reverse complement strand
CGCGCGCCGGCCGCAACGGCCGCCCCTCAGGGTGAGGCGGGAGCAGGAGCGGGAGCGGCAGCCGCCCCCTCCCAGCCCCAGCTGGCCGGGCCATCCTACCTGGACTGCCCCAGCGCAGCCCTGACCCCGGCCGGCCCGAGCGCTGCTAGACCCCACTCCAGAGATCCCCTCATGCCTCCGCCTGCCTGCACTGATACACAGCGGGGTTCAGCCCCTGAGTTGGCTGCTGGCACCCCGCATCTCACGGCCCCGTTTGCCGCCATTCCACAAACACGACCTCTGTTAACAGCCCTTGACATGCGCCAGGCCCAGGTACAGCTCACCCGCCAGGCACCCCACGGAGAGTGGGGCCACGAACCCCTCTATTCTGATCGAATACACACCGCTGTGTTGTGCACCCTCAGCTCCAGAGCCCGGCTGGAGCATAGAGCCACCACAGCCCTGTCACCTGCTCGTCTGCCACATCAATCCCTTGTTACTGCCGCTCAGAAACAGCACACACGCCCAAATAAAACTAGGTATCCTTTTTTTAGCCAACATCATACAAACTGTCTGGTGTGCCAGCCTCACCATGACACTGTCTCCTATTTTGACTACAGCCGTGGAAACCACTTCAGGTACCAGCAAGATGGAAAGGCATCCCTCACCTTCCTTGGTCACTGCCATGAATGCTGTCCCCAGCCCCAGTTATGGTGTTCCTCTCCGAGAATCACATGCAGCAAACATGACATGATATTTATATACTTCAGCAGTCACTTTGAATGTTATGTGCACTTCTCATCTTCTTTCATTCGCCCAGATGACTCCATTACAAGCAGAAACAAATTGTCTAGGTCTTCCTGTTTCATACTAATGAAGCTGGGTAGTTATGACAGAATTAAACTAACAATACTTCAAACGATTATGGAAGGCCTCAGGATACAGTCTGACACTTGAAATCACACAGTTGGACTTTGGCAGCTCTCTCCTGAGCTGAGTCCTGGAAAAGCCACAAGGAAGTGGCCAGCTGAAAAGAATCAATCCCTGTGATTTTGAGCCAAGAGATGTATTTCCTTTCAAAATACAGAGAAAAGCTGACCTCGTGTATAGGGCAGCAGGGGATATCTACTACTTGTAGACAGTGGGATAAGGTGTAGCCATCTTCAGAAAAGGGATGGTGATGACCCACATAAAGGTGCCACAGCATGGGAACCTCCAGTCAAGTAATCAGTGGTGGTACAAAAGAGTTGATGCAGCTTCTCACTGAAAAAGGGAAAAAGGCCTTTTTTTTCCTCTCACAAGAACAATTATTGACGTTCTGGTCTACGGAGACTATGGATAGCAGAAAGACTGTTCTGCAACTTCGTTCCCATTCAGATTCCTGCAAAGGCCAATCCTCTTGCTCTCAGTGGAACTGCTCACATGTAACTGTATGTAAAGGCATTTGCATGGACAGAACCCAGATGCTGTCCTCCTTGGAAAACCACCAGCAGTGAAAAAGGGGGAAGAATGAGGCACGATCCAGATGAAAGCGGGATGCAGCAACAGCACTTCTACTTATGTCAGCATTTTCAGCCGATCTTGCATGGTAAAACTTCACAGCAAGGCCCAAGATTAGAAATTCCATATACAATTTCCAGCCTTTCTCTTGTTTCTTCCCAAAACACAAGTATGTTTCTACAGAAATGTATGGGTGATCACTTGCAATAACCACATGAAAGGGAGAAAAGAGATCAGGCATTCTAGACATAATTGTGCTTTGTAAAGAGTAGTGTGATTCCAGCCAGGAGAGTTTAAGACTGTAACTGAACAAGACCTAACCTGTGTGCTGAGACTGTTATCTGATTTTCTCTAACTATACCAGACTGTCTAGTGTAATAGACTGTTCCTCTTAAAAAAATTACCTATATAATTTATAGACAAATGTTTTTGGAAGTCCCTTACCCTATTGCTGCTACGTGTAACCAAAAAATTACTCAAAATCTGATATCCTCATTAAATATATGCAGTGCTCCTCTTTTGCTTCCTGGGCACCAAGACCTGAAGCAGCTCCAAACAACCTTACACAAGTATCCATGACCTCCTCTGTTCCTTGGCCCCAAGCGAGTTGCATGGAGGTAAGCACAAGTACAGTCACTCTGCAGAGCTGTGGCTCCCCTCACGTAGCTTTGCTGTTCCTTACCAGGAAAAGTCTGTTTGCATTCTTCTTCCTAATGAAACAGTGAAAACAAAATTCTCATTCCTACTGCCTCTGCAGTTACCCCATTTTTTTCCTTCTAAATTCAGCATTTCTACACTGCAATTTCCTCTATAATGTTCATTCCTTCTCTTTCAGATGACACACTTTCTTTTTGTATGTATCATTAGACCAAAGACCAAATACTTTGACCAAATTTTATGAAACACATGTCTGATAATAATGGGACAAGTTAATGTTTCCATTACTAATTTGGGAACTATTTTCTGAGATTGTGTCTGTGGCTGGAATTCCAGATGGAGGCACAGAACCTGACTTTCTGGTACTCTATTTTCTTCTAGAACCTTCCTTCCCCCAGCCCCATGTTATTATCCATTAGGAACGACATACAAAGGCACACTGTGATCTCACACAGGGCAGTGTCCCTTCCCCACCTGCCCCAACCTGCCCTGTGTACTAGAGGACACCAAAAGATTGGTGAAGCAGTTTATTCTTTGTTATACAGCGTAGCCCACAGATCTTTGGAGACACAAATATAACGGAAAGGCAAATATTGGACAAAGGTTAAGCATTGTATCTGCCTTTTGAAGTAGAAAACAGGAGTCTGAACAAGACTGAGAGATGTGCATTGTCACCAAACTTTTCTTCAACCAAAACTCTCACTTTTCAGAAGAAATCAATGCCAATTTCCTAGGCCCTAGGCCAAACAGAATAGTTTGGATTACTTGGACAGAGAATATGCAAACAGGATGGAATACCCTTTGAGCACAGCAAGATGTTTGTGGGAGGCATTTAACTTCCTGTAAACTGGGTGTTTATAGAAGTTGTCACTTTGTTCTGAATCAAGCAGGGGCTCTGTTTTCAGGTTTTGTATGTAACCTGTAACATGCTGGTCAAACAATCAATCTGCTTTTTTCCCCCCACTTCTGTTTCCTTCCTCAGTAATTCACTATTAAAATCACAGTAACTGCTCAGGTAGATACAAATTCACCTTCCAAGCATGGAACCATGTTCCCTGTGTGACTGGTTTGAGGATTACCGTGTATTGATCCCAACTAAAGCTTTTTGCTACTGTCACAAGACAAGCAATAAACCCAGCAGCAGCAAGGATAAAACTCAGTCCTAGAAATGAACTCGTGCTGTTCATTCTGCTCCAAGTCTGGAACTGGAATTGAAATCCAGACTTTTGTTCCAGCCGGCGATGAATAATTGCAAACACATTAGAGAGAACTTTTACATATGCCCTTTTTGTTCCTAAGATTTAACACCGAAAACTGAGATTATGTTAATATGGGGGGTTTGCTGGCACTTTTGTGGGGCTCGTGTTCAGAACGATGAACCTTGTGAGCAGCAAGAAAAAGATTTATTACCATGAATAATTAGAAACAAATTCTTATCAGTGTCATAAACATATGGTAAAGAAAAAAATCTTTCAGTCTAAGCCAAACCCCAGTGTTTTTTCAATTTATTCAAAATGAAGCAATTTTAACCAAGATTCAGCTTTCTATTCCTGCTTTCAAAGAAAAATAAGTTATTAATAAAAAGTATAAAGATGAAATGGAAGTCAGAAATGGATTAAACATATTTTGTGGGATCTAATGGTCTCTCCTAAGCAAATTTTTTACTTGTTGGTCACAATGCATCAAAGAATCAGTACTGTTACGGTACACGTGATCTTGTGGCCTGAGCTCAAATTTTAGATCTAAGAGCTCCTTAACAACCGACACACCTCGCTGTTTCAGTTTTGCATGAGTTCCTGTATACAATAAAGCAAATAACAGACCAGCAACTATTATCTAGTGAGAGGATTAATTATGCTTTATATTAACTTCACTGGGCAATATACACACATTTTTCTTGGGAAATCAAATCCACTTTTCTTAAGGAGGTTTGAAATTTGAAGTTCTATGTTATTATTACAGATCATCTTCAAACTATGCCTTGTTGCCATCTAACTGGATGTAAGAAGTGAGACCATCTCAGTCAAGGTATTTATGCTGTATTTGGTCAATGTCTAACACACAGCTATTGCCTTAAATGGCAGCCTTAGAGGTATAAGAAAAATCAGAAAGATGCAGTAGTCCTTATTTTGATGAAATCTTACGAGAGTTTAAAACTCCGGACTGTTTCAACTTAAATAATGTGGGTGATTGGATAATAATATGTTTAATTGCTTCTTAAAGTAAACCACTGGAGCTTGGAACAACAAATGTTTCTTTACCCCCTTTTTTAGCCTCTACTTCTTGTATGCAATGCTCTGTTTTTTCAAGGTCACCTTTTAGGTAACAAACTACTTTGCTTGTCTTGGAAAACTTTTACAAGAGGACTGGGACATGGTAGAAAAATACTGACCATTTTTCCTGTCCCTGCTTAGACACTGGAATTTATAAAAGTGTTAACAAGGTATTACATGTCTCCTTACATGAATAATAATTATGCAACTTTGCTTATTGCTGAAATCACCTTCGAAAGCAAATAAGAAACTAAAGTGCACCTTCCCAGGGACTGTAATGCCAGAGGTAGAGCACACCAAGGCAGGTGCTGTGACCTGGCTTACACACTTGAACTGCTCTGCACTGATCGACTTCCCTGCTTGGAAACTTGCAGGACTGGAACCATACAAGGACTAGCCATAGTGGTAGGGTTTAAAATCACTTTAAAAGGTAGAAGCTGCAAGCAGTGTTCTTTATCTCACCATTCTGGCTGGAAATACTGTCTGCAGAGTCACAGGAGTGTTTTGTGGTCATTGTTTTATCAAGAGTTTGTTAAAAAAACCCCAAAACATCGGCATGATTAAAGGAGCCTTACCCAATCTTACATTTCAAAATAGATACTGTTCTCCCATTTTCCAATATGTTATGGAATTGTCACATAAAGAATTAGAACATTTTATAACTTTTAAGCCAAATCTCCAGAATATCTGGATTTTAAATGTAGCTGCAAAATTATATATTTAGAAGATATAGACAATGAAATTACTTTTTTTTGTAAGTTCAGATAATTTAAAATTCTAGCATGATTACTTCCTCATGCACATTTAAAGCTCATGTTCCAAAGGCATTTACCTGTCCATCCTTGAAACTTATTTGCTGCAAATGTAAGCCAGTAAAGCTTGATTGCTTAAGTGCTTGAGGAATACAATCAGAAAAGGGAAAACAGGCTTAGCACAAATATGTGTTTACATGTCAAAATCGAGGGAAAAAAAAATTCCCAACTGTAAGCTCTAATTTTTATTTTTACTAACTCTCTATTTGAGTTCTAGTGGAGACTTTGGAAAGTTTAGATGATGATTATAATAACAAATCTATTTTCTTGGTAAATCTCGTTGGAGTTTTGGAGGCAAAGGGTTTCATACCGGCCTTGCAAACATGAGAAATTTCACTCAGATTGAACAAGATAAATTACAGCTACTCTAGAATGAAAAGAAAAACAGCCCAGGCCTCCAAAACCACAAGTATAGAACTGGGGTTTTTATTTCAAGCAAGTTTCAAGCCTGTTTCCATAACGATCGTCATTCTTGTCTCCCATGTGCAGGTAGCACCGTAGGGCATTTATTGATTGCTATATAAAAGTTGACAAAATGATGCATTATTCAGTAAATTGCCACATGCAGGGAAAAGAAACAGTACCTTTTCTTCTGAAATCTTGCAACCATATACTTTTTTTTTATTTTATAGACAGTCTGACAAAGCACTGAATCACCCTGTTGTAATGCACCATATCTATAAAAGACCCCTTATATTAGTAGCTCAAAACAAACTTCTTCATATTTGTCAATACTTGCTAGATGTGGAGTCCAATCAATTTTTGCTGTACCAACACACTTGGATTAGAATGTCACCTGAACAGAAACAGCTCCCGTGTCAGGCTGATGTTTCCCATGAGCTTTTATATTTTCTTCCTACAGTCAATTCATTATAAACTGGCTCCTGCCAGAGCTTTACCCAGCTCAGAGAGTTCAGCATCCCGGGGACTAGAGCAGCTCTGGGCACATCAGGCACCTAAACTCCGGAATTACCAGCTTTAACTGTTGCAGACAAGAGATTTTCACGCTGAAACAAATACTCCCCCTCTCTCTGAGCAAGCCGTTAAGGGTGACAATCTTGTCTCAGCTTAAAACCATTCACAGTGCACTGTTTTTTTTAATAGTCAAAGTTTTGTATTAGGTGGTGAGCTGTGAGAGAATGTAAGCAGCCCTAGAAAACACTGTTGGTACAGTCCTGTCACAAAATTAGGTCAATGGCTTTTTGTGCAATTAAAGCAGCAGAGGAAACACAAGACGTCTTGGCTGAGACATGCACAGTGCTTGATCACCACCTGAAAAATCTGATGGCCACCTTCATTGCCGTTTCACCCAGAGGAAGATCCCAACAAGGTTCTATGTGCCCAAAACAAGATTTATTTTCTTCAAGATTTAATCATGCATCTCACCAGAATCTATCACCTCTCTCTACAAATGTGTTTTAAGTCTAGAAACATTTACTTTAATGACAAAAGCTGAGATTTTGATCTCTTCTTGTTACTCCATGTGTACATGTGGGACATAAGTTATGTGCCTGTGCCTTTAATTCAGGGCTGAGTAATTACATTTAGGCCCACGGAATCACTCCAGTTTTTTCTTGGTGTCTAAACCAAATGTTGTCCTAAGGATTTGGAAGCACATGAAGTGAATTTAGGAATGAACATGTATGTCAGTACTTGGAAAATGCAACTGAAATTAACTAATACAGTCTGTAGAAGGGAAAGAGAACCTGAAGCAGAGGTCTAAATTTCAAGAGTAAGAGCAAGCATGTTGTAGCTTTGCACATACAGCTATAATTGCATCACCATTCCTTTTATTTTCCCCAACATTTCTTTTTCTTTCATCTTTTTATTAATAATGGCAGAAGAAATAATATAAATTGTGCTAGGTACTTCACCTCTTATTCCTCTCCTTCAGTACACCTTTAAAACCTTTCCATAAAACTGAATATGGACTATGAGGAGACCAAATGTTAGACAGAAATAGAAGCAAATAGGTCAAAATAAAATGCTTTTAATTGAGAAACTGTCTCAGATTTTCTTGTAACAAGCCACACATGCTACTGGAATTAAACAGTACATTTGAATACTCCAACCTAGTGTGTAAGACAAAGGAAACCATAGAGCACTTTGGGAGAAAAAAATGTGTGGGGAGCATAAGTTCGTACACGTAGGAGCTAAAGGCAAATGCTTGAATAATTCACAATCGTAACATGCACAAAAATGAAACACTGTGACTTTAATAACTGACTTATTTTTTTCCTTTAACTCCAATTATTAGGCTATTGTGCTCCAGGCTAGCATATCAGGTGCTGATAATGAACATTCAGGCAGAGGACTTTTGTTGCACAAACGAAAAGTGTTCTGCTCAAAAGATTAATAAAGGATTATCTTCTTGTATATACATGTATATATACACACACACTGAACAGAATGAAAATTGGAACCAAAATTGGAATGTTGAAGTCTACTCAAGGGTTGCTAATAATATGGAATTAAGTTTAGGAGAAAACATAACCTAATCAAGAGGTTCCAAAAGGCACATTAGTATATGCTAGAAAAGTAATTTTTATATATGGGAACTATTTTATGCTTCATATTATCATCATAATGCACAGTCTTAAACAAACAAACCAAGGATGTGCATGAATGTCACACACTAGAGCTCTTCACTACACATATTGCTGGTGATCGGTGCACTGCACCAGGTTATGTTTGAACTGCAATTGGAATGTAACCTTAGCAGAGTAAAAAAGGGCAATCAAGAAAATAATGGTCTTGAGGTGGCAAAGAGGCTTTTCTGTAATGAAGGAATCACTGTCTCAGAGAAATCTTCGCAGGTGACAAGCTTGAAAAGGAACCTTTAGACCCAGCGCGAGGAGATCAAAGATCTCGCAAAATTCAACTGCACATAACGTGGAGAAGTCTTAATATGACTAATACGCCTTGCAAACCTAGTTGGGATTTGAGTACCATGGCTGAAAGTTTTCAAGTCTTTTGTGAGCAGCTGAAATAACGATGGCTGCCTTCCTGGGAGTCAGCAGCCCCACACCCAAGTGCGCTGCACTGCTGCAGCATTCCCAATCCCACGCCATATTCCAGCAGAGGCTGCGACATTTCCGAGCTACACGTTATAGACTGGTCAGCTGGCCGTGAGATCCTTATTGTTGGGTCAGCAAGGAATGTGAACAGAGACCCTTTGCACTCATTTTGTAGTTCTTCCTTTAGCAGATGCACTGATTTGTCTCTATAACCTGCAGCCTCCTCCGAAGTGCAGAACCTCTAGAACAGAAATTTTTTGAAACTGAACATCAGATCAAAAGCTCCAGGCCTTTAACAGCACGATTTCATGAGCTCTGCCTCCTTAAGAAGCCAGGAAAAAAATACAGCTACATGAAAAATAAATGAGCAGCTTTTCCTGACTCTGAAACCAGAAAATAATGACATGAAACCAAAATCAAATGCAGCACTATCAGCTGTATTCCCAAATGCCAGTATTAATTCTCTCTCTTCCAGCTCCCAGAGACTTGTTAAACAAATGAGCCTTATAATGCATTTTGCAAGTGAAAGGTCCCGGAGTGGTAAAAAGTCAACTCCCATACCAAAGGCCCTTAACAAAATGCTTGCTCCAGGAGCAAGCTTGCTCTGGAGTTCTGCACTGATGGGGATCACCCTGAGCTCGCTCCTGCCACGATTCCTATTTTCTCTTTTGATCAAAAGAGCAGTTCTGCAGCACTAGCAATAGTCTGGGCTTTTAGATCAAAACTACCATCTCAATACCTGGAAGTCAAGTCAGCTCGTGTAAATCACAAACGGCCGGTTTCATGTGTGCACAGACCAGGCAGACCTTTTTTTGTAGCAGAAAAAACATCCTCTATTTAAAACACGCCTGATGTACCCCATTTTCCCTGCACACCTGGGCTGGGTGTGTAGCCACGCTGTCATCCTGGTTAACCTCCCTACGCCCTTAGCAGCATTTTTGGAACCACGTTACACCTCTAAGATTTTTTGTCTCCCGGAGAGAGACCTGATTTTGCTTCCACACTGTGATACCCTCAGGGGAACTCTTCCCTTTTTCCCTGGTTTTCCCTGCTTGTCACTACTATTTTCCCTTGAGTTTAAAAAAATGAAAGCCTTTGGACTGAACGAGGGTGAATAAGCCTCTTGCTTCAAACCAAGGAGAAAAACCTTAAAATCCAAACTGCACGAACACAACATGTCTGCTCCCGCTGCATTAATGCCGCCTCACGAAATGGCGCCTGCCTCTGCAGACAGCTGCCTCAAAACGCCCACGGCTCCTCGGGAAAACAGAAATGCAACCTTTTTTTTTTTTTTTTTTTTGTTCCTCCGCAATGCTTTTATTTTTCTCTCTTCACATTCAGCCCCTCGGTACCTCCCGAGAGCCCTCCGCAAAGCCGAAACCTGACGGGGAGCGCTCTCCTTCATGGAACAGGCTTTCCCCTCCGCTCTCAGAGCCCCCCCGGGACTGCTCCCCGCGCGGGCGTGGGTACGTGGGGCTGTGGGCTCCAGCCCCTGCACACTGTAAATAAATGTGCCGAATCAGTCGCTGTCCCCACGATCTTGCCTTTCCAGAATTTTCTCCCTCCGCTTCCCAAATATAAAAGGACTTTTTGTGCTGAACACGGAGCGGGAGCGATGACGGGCTCAGCGCAGGGCGCCATGTGGTATTTGGTTTCTCTACAGTACATGTTTTTATAATGAAGGGGGAAGGGAAGGAAGGGAGCTGCTCCTACCAGCATGCCAATAATCTGTTGCAAAAGGGCTGGAGCGCTCAGAGCCAATTAGTGCTCCAGTTAACCATTTAACTGCTGAAACAAAGCCAGTCCCGGGCACGGAGTCCGCGGGATTCGAGACAGAAAAGACGGTGTGGGCTCCCAGGGCATCGAGTTCGTACAGATTTTTTCACAGATGCATTTTTTCTACACCTTAATAATAAATACTTTCGATAGACAAACTGGCCGCTGAAACTCCCTTAGATCAGAGCATGCAAAGGTGGGACAGCTATATCCCACACACGTACACCACAGTTTTAATAGAAGCTGGATGTGTTTCACGATCAGTGCCAGCCTGTGGTGGAACCATAAAAGACACCCACAGGAGCTGCGTTCCTGATACGGATATCAGGTCCCTGCCACTGGAACAGCAAATCCGTGCTGTCCATGGCAGGGTGGGAAGGGTCAGAGTGCTCTCTGCCCTTTGTGTCACTGCAACATCTCCCAGCAATGCTGCTGCGGGTGGAAAAACACCGTAAGGTGGGACAAGCTTTAGGAAAGCAATGGCAGAGTCTGTCTCCCTCTAAATGTGATGTCTCCATCATCCAGACATCACTCCCCTGCACCAGTCTTGTTTTTTCAACTCCTTAACCACATCAAAACAAGACAAAAAAAAGGGGAAAAAAAGAGTTCTTTTTATATTCTGCAGTTTAATTTGTCATAAACCTTTAAAGCCTGAGGCAGGCCAGCACGTGGCTTGTTGTGTGCCACTGAACAAGTCAGGGAAGAAGACACACAGGGAGTTCTCAGCCTCGATCTTTTTCTCTGGGGGCAAGTCTGAACACGGCCAGAGAGCACAGACAAATTAGTCCTAATGCACAGCCACAGTAACCTGCTCCCGCTTGACCCAGCGGGTCAGTAAACCTATTTTTGTCGTCCTTTTTTATCCCATGACGTACCAGCGAATATTGGATCAGACTCTCAGGGATGCCAGGAGGACCAGCAGAGTTTGTACAGCTCAATGAAGTGTCCAGGGTGCCAAAAGCAGGCTCTGCACCCCAGCTCAGCAGCCCTGGCAAGAAGCAGATTTTGTTTGCTTGGGAGGGGCCGTACCAGCGCTGCAGTTCTGCTCCCAGCCCAAGAAAGCCCTGCAGTGCACATGAAAGGCATATTCGAACATCACTACCCTCCCTAAAAGATGAAGTCCTATTTCCCTACTCGCCATGGAGAAAGGCCAGTGCCCGTGAAAGTTGCGGGTTGCCCCGTCTGAAGGGCTGTAGCAAAGCTGACACTGTAACACATCTCACTTTTAAGCTCCAGGAAGGATTCTGACTAAATTAAAGTGTAACTTTACATTCAAATTGAAAACATTGGGGACGGGCGGGAGGAAACATATGGGTAAGAAACTAGCAGATTATTCAGGCATGTGAACTATCAGAGCACAGGCAATACAAGAGCTCTCTTGTTCCTTCTGCCTCCCACAGCTGCATTCACTAAATATATCCCGGGCTGAGAGCTGCATTTCTCCACCCCTTCCTCAGCCCAATCGCGTTTGCACAAACACCACCCAGGTCTTTTGGGACAGGCAGTGAGGCAGCAGCGATGCCCTAGCTACAGACGGCATGAAGGACACGAGTGACTAATCATGTCTGCAACAGGGTGAAATTGTTACATCCACACCTTTTTGGGAGAGGGAGTCTATGCAGCCGATCCGTATTTAACTTAAACCCAGAGTGGTTTGTTCTCTATAAGGATGCACCCCATTTGTATGACAAATTCAGTTACTGGAAGTTATTCCCATCAGATGACTTTCAATATAGTTTATGGAGAAAAAAAAAAAGCCGAAGAATGGCCACCTGTATTAAAAAAGAATTCACTGAATCCACCTCCTGGCAGATGTGGAGGAGAGCAGTGGTGTATTGCCTGATCATACATACATCTTGGGGCGGGGGGAAAAGATATGACTGAATTTCCATAGGACTGAGGTGCTCCCCCCATGACCTCCCTTCTGCTCCTCGCATTTCTCCCATCCTCGTTTTGCATCCTTTACCTTCAAGGACACATTCTTTGGCCCGGCACAACAGAGCCTTGGTCCCAACTGCAGCCTTGAGACACTGCTGCAGTCACAGCAACAGAGGGAAGAGCTGCCCCTTCTGATATAGCAAATTCTAGAGTGGATCAAATTGTGGCAGAAAAAAAAAGTCATCTTGGTGTCTTTCCTCACTTCCAAGCTGTGAACCAGCAGGGATTTTGACCCTCCTGGTCTCTGCTTCTTCCTTTCCTCACAATTCCCTGTTTCTTCAACACCTCCAGCTCCACTAGCAGCAAAGCAAATTTGACAGAATCTGGTCAATTTTTCAAGCTTTCTCATTTTAAGAAGTCAGTGGGAGCAGACTATCTTGCAATCAAACCTCACAGGAGGGAGAATTAAATATCTCATGCATGACCTTAATCCGTAGGATTTTGCAGATAGTTTCTCTTGTAATCTCAATACCCGGAGCTTATTACGCATTCAAAACATATCTGTAGCCCTGGAACATTTTGCAACAAAAGGAACTCAAATTCATTTTGATATAATTATGCAGTCACACCAGTCACATGCTTGCTATGGAATAAATATAAATACTGGGCTGTTGGGAATAACCGGCAGACTTAAAGTGTAAAAAAAACAAACAAATCAAGAATGAAACCATCTATTACATATGGAAAAAATATCAGGTTTAGATATCAAATTGCAGTCGAGGAAAATGGCACAATTACGTATGAAGAGTATTTTATACTTTTTTTTTCAATCTGCAAAACATGAAAGAAAGGACTGAAACTCATACTTAAGCATCTCCATAAAGTAAGGACTTCATTTTCTGAAGTAGGAATATCATTTAAGGCATTTAAAATCCCTTGAAATCAGCTAATTCATTCACAAAATGGCCACAGGTCCCTAGGCTTAAATCGCTGAAAGCTAGAAAAGTTAGAAAACTGTGCTCTGGGTTTTGTGTCTTTCTAGCACATTTTTTTCTTTCTCTGCTTTTCTTGCCTTCCTGAAACAAAATGACCTCCAAGACTGTTCTAATTTTGTCGTTGAAAATTGCCTTTTTTAATTAGGGACGTTTCTGTTCAAGAGCCACACCCCGCTGCACTGGCTGTGCTGAAAACCAGCCTCGCTCAGTGGAGACCGACTGGGGGTTCGCCTGCTCCGATCTCCTAAAGTCTTCAGGATCCTATGGATTTTGGAGTACACGTAGGAAGATGTAGTCCCATCTCTGTGCTTTTATGAAGGGAATACAAAACGTGAAAGCAGATGTTAAACCTGAGCCTCAGAGAGCGTGAGTTACCTTCAGCAGCACTGCAGTTCCAAAAGCAAACAAAGGCATAAGGAGCTGGGATGGAAGGTTTCATTCCTCAAACAAGGCAGTGACTCACCCACATTCCTAACAGGGGGAACAAGGGAGGCAAACCCTCCTCCTGGCAGTTAGGACCCTCTGGATTTTCCTGTGTGGAGCAAATCCCAAGCAAAGGCGGCTGTGGTGGTGTGTTAGAGCCAGACAGCACAGAGCAGATGTATTTTGGAAAGGGCACACCTCTGTGTTTATGTGCCTTCTTGAAAAAATAAAGAGTTCCCAAGTACTGCTTTTCACTTCTGAAAACACACTGAAAAGGAAAAGGGCTACTGCTAACAACCAGTTTTCAAGAGCCAAACATCTTTTCTTAGATGTGTTTTTTTAATACTAAGAGGCAGTAGTTTATTTAAAAAACCCAAACAAACAAACAAAAACCAATCCAAGGACAGATAAAACAAGTCCAGAAGTTCACTGAGCAGAGAGGCAAGCAGCGTGTAGTGTGGATAAGGTGCTGTTTCTAACCATCAAGTTATGCATATGGGAAAATTTGACCTAGGGATGCGGAAACTCACCCTCCTAAACGTCTGCTCAGCCGTTCCCATCAGACAAGGCACACTTCACTGATGGAGGACAAGCATATTCCAGGTGATGGATGGCACGTAGCCAAGCTGCTAAACGTGCCCTGCTGCACCCTTCCTGCATGGCTCTCCCGGAGGTGGGGAACGCTCTGCAGGTCCCCAGATGGTCGGGGCATCAGCTGAGCTGCTGGGTGGTAGCAACAGAGCCATCATCAGCAGGGATGAAGAGGACGTGGTGGAAAGGCTGGGTTTGAGGAAACTGGACCAAAAAGGAGCCCAGAAAGCAGAGAACGTTGCTAATTTGCGAGAGAAACTGCAGGAAACCAACATCTCAACTGTAAACCTCACAGAGGTTGTGGTTAGGAGACACACGTGTCAGGGTGACGGGGCTGCAGGGTGGGCTGTGCCTGTGCCCAGGAGAGATGCCTCAAAGCCACGAACCATGGGGAGCTCCCCAAGGAGTGGGGCTGGGTAGGTGGTCCCCTGTGTAGCTGTGCCAGGGCTCTGTTGGGTGAGCTTTGTTCATCTGTGCAATGCAGGATGCCAGAACGCCAGCACAAAACTCCCCTCTGGCTGCATATTCCGTGAAGCAGAATTAAGGTTGATGCTCAGTGTGTTCCACGTTATACCAAATTTTTCAATTCTCAGGTTTCCAGCGGTAGCCAGACACCCCAAAATGACATGTTCATTCATTTCTCCCAGGGAGCAACTCCTGAGGGTTCCTGGAGCTGCTACAGAAGGGAAGTGGCAGCATTACCTAAGTGGGGGGGAGGACGGACTTGTGGGGTGGGACGCTTGCTTGTGTGACAGTTACCAGTGTAGTGTGGCTGCTGATGCTGGGAGAGACCTTGGCAGCGTGGGCTGCTAGCAGGAACACAGAACCCTTGTTAATGACAAGTATCAAGCCTCAAACAGATAAAATAAGCTATCCTGGAGCTGAAGCCGTGCTCGAGACGTCATGGAAACGCCTGTTGCACTAACGCTGCTGCCATGCTTAAAGCTAAGCCCCAGCAAGCAGGGACAGCACGCAGACCTGCTCTTCCTGCTGCTGCAGATTCTGCTGGCGGCATTTGAAATATTTTAGGCATTTCAGACAACTCTCCTGTCAGGACTCCAGAGCTTGCATTAAAAAAATAACCTGCTTATCAAGTTGCAGAACAGCGATCCGTCTGGTTTATTAGATGGAAAGGACCAGAGCGGGGGAGGATTTCACTGTCAGTATTTCTGCCTTGATTAAGTGACTGTTATGATCAGTGCAACAGCAAACAAACATCACGAGCTCATTACAAGATATTTCCTTGTGCAAAGGAAGAGAAACCGTCACAAGAGATGGACTCCACGCATATTATTATTATTACTACTGAGCATTTTGGCCGGCTCGTGCTGTTTGGAAAGCCCAGTTCTGCCAGGCTGCTTGAGAAAAGCAGCATTTGTCCCCAGCTTTCGGCATGAAAACACAAATCCCTTCTCGGGAACAAAGGTGCTTCCCAGGAGCCTGGCGCGCTGCCGGCATGCCGAGCGCGTAGCCAAGCAACGGCAGCCGGATTGGGGCTTGCGCCTCACCCGTGACGCTCCAGCCTCCACAAACAATTCTTGCCACGTAGACAGGACCGTGCAGGGTAATGGAAAATTACTGCAGGCTTTTTCTTAAAGGGCGAGCACCGCCGCTGGCGGAGAAGGTTGATCCGCATCCCACTTCCCAGCGCGCCCCAGGGTCAGCCCGTGTTTCCTGCGAGGAGGCTGCAGTGCGTCACCGCGCGCCGGGGCATTAACACGATGAAATACCATTTGCATGCTATCCCGGCCGGCTGCGGGGATCAGGAGTGTAAAGCAGCGAGCTGAGCTGCGAGGGAAGAGGGGAGCAGAGCATCCAGAGCTGAACAACCGGCGGCTGCCGTTCGCGAGCTGCTCTCGACGCGGCTCAAACGTGGCAACCAGTTCGTGCGGGCTGCGGGCTGATGCCAAAATAACCGTCCTGCGCTTGGCAGGCGCAGTGTTTTAACAACTGCCTGGCACATTCCTGCCTGTAAGGCTGCAGAAATTAAAAAAAAAAAAAAAAACTTTAAAGAAAGAGCAAACTTTGGCAGTGGTTAAGCTGCTATCAGGACAACAGCAATTTTTAAAATTTATGGCCATGTTTACCTCCATTTCTGGTGTAAAAGGGAATTTAGTTATTGAGACAGCATTGTGCTTACCTAGCTTTTAATACCAAGCCAAAAAGCCACGCAAATAGCTACAGGAGCACCAAACAGCCAGTTCGAGTCACTGCACTTCTGGAAATCAGGGATATGCAGGCTTACTGGTTGGGCAGGGCAAGTCTGCCCCCGGGGCACACAGGAGCTGCCCAGCAACAGGGCACAGCGCTAAACGCTACTCTTCCCGGTCTTCAAAAGTAGCTCCTGTATTCCCTACAAGTTTCATTTTGACTCCTGCAGGAGCAGACCACACTGCCTGTTCCTTGGGGTACCTGTGGGGAACTGTGTCCAGCCTGCAGCAAAAAGAGAAAGGCAGACCTGCTCCTCTTGCTTTTACCTTTCTGCTCACTGCGTGCAGCTCCTGGCGGCCCTGGCGCGGCTCAGGGATCACAGATGTTGCATGCCAGACTGGTTCTAGGTCAGCTCCGGCAGCCACAGTGCTTTTGTTCTTCCCTATCTTGTATTAACTCGCCTGTTTTCCCTCAGATAAGCACTGGTTAAACCCAAATCTTTTCACTTTGTTGTAGCCAGCAATGAAAACGCAGCCTCTGCACCAAGTTAGGGGACTACTTTGTAATAGAAACTTCCTCTCCCTTAAATAGAAACCTCTGTTGTGAAGCTGTTTTCATTGCAAGCTCCACAGGGAAAGTCATTATATTTCATAGAGGTTGACCTCATTTTGTAGTTCTCGATATTAAACCTTATAAGGGGGAAACGTAATTAGAAGCGGTGAGTTCTCAACAAAGATACACAGTACTTGTTGCTGTTTCCTTCTTACCTAAGGATTAATTTAGTATGGTTCGGAAAGAGTAACTTGAAACAGCTTTTGGCAGATAAGTGAACTCAAGTAAAATGCAAAGATCTGGTTTCCAAGAAGCCTTTTACAAGCTGTACAGAGAAATGAAATGAAACCCTCCAGCAGCACACAAGGCTTCCTGCAGAGCCTCCCTGGAATAGCTGCAAACCTGCATTCCGGTGAAAGCCGATCTTGGTCCGAGGCTGGAGTTACATAAAGACATCTGGTGGCACTGATGGTCGGGCATGGGCCTGCCCATGTGGCAGCCTCTGCTCGGCTGGAGGGAATCGAGGGAATTTTCTACTGCATTTCCAAGGCTCTGCTCTGAGACAAAGAAAGCAAAAGGGTTTTATCTCAGTCAACACAGACAAGGGAGGGAATGCAAAGATGCCCTGGCTTTGTTAGCTTTGCTAATGCAACCTGGGTTTCCACACAGTGGACACTGTTGTCACAGGGGAATGGGTAAACACAGCACTGGCCACCACTAAATAAACACATTTTCCACAGAAAGGGAGGGCAAGGCAGTGAGCGATGTGCTGCACCATGCCGGGGCCTTGCTGAGCATAATCCTGTGTTGGGGCTTTTCACCTTAACGTGGTTTGAGTTTAAAGCATCTCTTCACAGCCTGCTTTTCAAGTAACCCCTACACTTTTCCATACTTGAAATACACATTTTGAATTCATTTTCCAAGATCTTGTGATAGCCCCACTGCTCTCCCACCTCCTGAACATCCCTTGTGTTCCCAGTGCTGGCGAAGTGTCACCTCTCTGCTGAAACACTCATTATGTAAAAAGAACAATTTCTTGTTGAAAGGCCCAGGCTCCCCTAAATTTCCCTTTAGACTGTGGTTTGAACGAGCGTTTCTGCTTCAGCAACCCTGAGAACTTCCTGATTTTTGCACAGTTCTCCCCACTGCGAACAGCTGACTGCTTTAAACTCAGTTTTGGACTTGTTTTCTTGAAAAATCAGATAAATGGTGGTGTCCCCAGCTGAAGCACTTTCACATGGTGTTAAACAGCAGCTTCTTTTCTGTAGCCCAGCTCTCCTGGGTCTGTGCGGAGCAGGGCGGTTGCTGCCCACACCTGCAGTGGGTTTGCTCTGCCCTGTGGTTTGCGGCACAACGTGCATGCCAATGGGAGAAAAGAGAAAGGCAGCTCCTCCAAAAATGTCACCAGAAACTCCCCGAAGCCCACAGCATGGTGGCTTAAAGCACCCAGCCTTTGTTCCTCCTCCCTGGGAACAGATTTCTACTCCACACAAGCAAAAGGGATCACAGCTGTGAAAAATGTGTGAGGAAGCCAAGAGTGGGACCACAGCAGCCTGGGACAGTCCTGGATGTGTGGGCTGTGGGGCTGGGAGGACATTTGGTGGCCAGCAGCTCTCCTTGGGGACAGAAGGACACGGCATAGATAAGATACCTTTACCCTTGCACCCTACTTGGCCTCCACCCTCAGCAAGGCCAGGGCTATTCTGGTTCAGCTGGTTTTTCCTCCCTCTTATTTTAGATGTAGAGTGTTATTAAATCACACCCAACAGTTCCCACCACACCTCAAGCAATTAACCCCATCCCATGGCAGCGCTGGCTGGGGTAGCCCTGGACAATGTCCTGGGACTCCCATAATGCTGAGAGCAATTTTGCCACCAATTCAGCGTGAAGAAGGTTGGGCTTTTTGCGTTTATTTTTGGAGCAGTAAGTTATTTTCAAAGAGCCTTTCTGTCAGGCTTAGCCCCGTATGAGCTGCCAAGTGAGCCCCTCCAGCTCTGTGGGCACCATTAGCAGGGCTGCCCTGTGCTGAAGTGGTGTCAGCACTTCCATTACAGCACCTTTCCCCTGCTCCAGCCCCCTTATAAGTGGGACATAAAAATCCAGTTCTGGCAGAAACACTCGAGCCAACAAGGAAAACAGTCACCACTTTAACCTGATCCTTGCTAAACTTATCTGGCTGCGTGGAGAAAGCAAGGATTTAAAATATATTTTCTCCCTCCCACACCTAAATCATGAATTTTAAAATCCAGCTGTATTGCACTCAAATTACTCACGGGGAATTTTTTTTAGGTTGGGGTTTTTTTTTCGTAATTTATCCGTGGTAAATGGAGAAGTGATCGTTTCCCTCCTCCGCCTCTTCCGCAAGCCAAACAGTTGATTAAAAGTTTCCATTGTCACTCCTACTAATGAAGGCCACAGTTAATAGTCATCTTAATTGGGCACAAATCCATTGTAGTGTTAAGGGAACAGATGGATGTCCTTCTCACCACCCTTGGTGACACACAGCCACCCAGGGTGCTGGGGCAGGAATTAATTTAGCTGATAACTCACCAGGAGCTTCCAGCCAGCTCAGCCCTGGCTGAAACCACCCAGCAACAGGGCAGGGGCACTGCTGGGTTGGGACACAGATGGGGCTGGAGGGAAGCAGGAGTGCTCGTGGAACATGTTTTTCAATAGCTGGCTTCTAGATCAGCTGCTGCTCAAGGAAGAAGCAGCCCCTTCTCTTGAGGAGACACTTGATATCAAGTAGCCGTGCCGTCAGCCAGACTGATGGATTCATCCAGGCTCAAACTCCATCTTTTTCCTCGAATTTTCAGCTGGATCAGTTCCCTGAGCACAAGAGCCAGCACACACGGAGTGGAGAGTGGGACAGAGGAGTGCAAGATGCCTCCAGCCAACAGCACCAAGGACTTGGGGAGGTTTGTCTCTCCAAATCCAGCACACAGCACACAGCGTGTGCACCACGAACTCAGCAGGGGAAGAGAAAGAGCCCATGGCCTTCTCTGCGTTGCCTTAATGACCATCCCAGAGTATGTTAGAGGAACTGCAGGAAGACAGCCTGTGAGAGGGAGCCTACCAACTCTTTCACTCTTACAAAGAAGTTACCCCATTTTTGGTTTCAATATTCACACATCTTCTAAGCCTAGCATGTATCCCTGTGTTACCCCAGGAAAGGCAAAGCCTGGAAAGAGCTCAGGCTCCAGCCAACAGGAGCTTGTTCTGGTGCGACAACATCTGCAGTTCCAGACTTGCTGAGGATGTTTGGGAGATGCAGAGGGTAGAGGCTCTGTGGAGTCAGGTGAGACAGCAGCCAGCTCAGCCCCGCACAGCCCTGCCGTCCTGCTTTCCTATGGGAATGCCGTGCTGCACGTTCTGGCAGTGCCTCCTACAACACTTTAAGCTCCAATGCCACATCCAACCACCCCTGAAAGACATGTTTTAGAACTGAAGAGAAGTTTCTGTGTGTCTCCTGAAAACTCCTTCTCCCACTTGACCTCCAGACAGTCGGGGTGGGAAGCCTGTGAGCGTGGCCATCTGCCATCCCGCTCACAGGCAGCTGCCTTTCAGCCCGCTCATTAGTGTGCATGTCATCACATCACACACTCTGCTTGCTGCGGGGAGGGATTTTTTTTTTTGCAGTGGAGTCTAGTAATACAGGACACAGATTTACAGGAAATGAGGCTTTACTTCCTGCTCATGGAGAATCATGTGCCGGTTGCCTGATTAATTGTGGAGGAATATGCTAACGGGTGCACATTCCACTGCAGGACACGCAAAATGCCAAACTAGCACCCCTGAGTACATTTGAAAGGAGAAATTGGTATTTTGGCTGCTGTGCTCCATCTCAAGTCCCCAGCAGGCTGGGTCAAACATCAATACCCCAGTCTTACCCTGCTGTCAGCATGGCTGTGCTGGTGAATGCCAGCACCACAGCTTCTCCTTTCCATCCAGGAACTGCAGTCTGCCCCATGCACCCCGGTGCAGTGCATGGGGCATTTGGCAAAGCTCTGCTATGATTTGCACCTGGCTAAAATTCCAGCTCCTCAGGGAAGAATGGCACATTATCCCAAGTAAACAAAAACTCCTTCATGGAGAAATGAATGTCAATACCAAAGGTGGGTGAGAGATTTATGTAGCGCTCAGTAGAGGACACTGGGTTTCCCTGGGGACTTTGATTTCACCTCTGATGCTGTGGTTTGGCTCAGCACTGGAATTTATTCCTGTTAAATATGTACCTAATGAGACCACTGACCTCCTGGGAGAGTTGCATCAGTTTTCATCGCAGCTGCTCCAGCTTCTGTTAGAGCTTCCATTAAAGAACTGGTTCATATGTGGCCCACTGGTCCCATTTCCTTCTTGTAGCTGGGTCTGGGACTGCTCCAGCCCCTAAACCTTCACCTGCTGCTGGCTGGGGAGATTTGCACAGGCAGGTCCATAACTCAGTCCTGTTGTCATTCCTGTTGTCATTGTGAAATGCTATTCTTTCCCTGTGTGTTTGTTAAATAAATAGGTTTTTTCCTTTTCACTTTCCTACGAGGAATATTTCTTTCCCAAACCTGGTGGGGGAGGGGTGGCTCTAAGATGCCTTCTAACAGAGGACGTTCAAATTCAGACATTCCTCTGAATTTTGTCTCAAACAGGGACAGTCATGGCTTTAAGGTATGTATTGTAGGCTTTCTTCTTTAAACACATAAATATTCTACCAGTGAATAAATATTCCATTTCAGCAGTCAGGCATGAGCTCACTCCAAAGGCTGTTGCAATTGCGAGTTGTTGCAATTTTGAGTTAAGCAGTCATTTGGATTGTGCAATTTCCTAGTGTTTGAGAATATCCCAACAGAGAAGAAACAACAGAAAATGAAAAATGTTGTGCTTTCTTAGTCAAACTGATACCAGTAGACTTAAATCCCTCCTATTCTGAGCCAAGGATAAGGATTTTTTTCAAGGATTTTCTCCTTAAAAAGGAGAAAAAAGAAGATCCACTTGTCTGGCAATGTTTTCTGTCCAGCACCAACCACAACAGGGCACAAACATCTGGTGTATAGGGAGAGGTCAGACCTGAAACCCAGCCAAAACCAACACGGAGTGTGAAAAGAAAATACATTTTTGCCATGTACTGCTTTGTCCACAGCAGTAAATTGGAAATGAGACTTTCCTATTGCCAAGAAAAAAAAAAAAAAGAAAAACAAGAAAAATAAAGTAATGAAAGGGCTGCCTTACTCAGTGTGTTAACAGCCAGGAGAATTTAACTACATCAGATACTAAAATTAAATATTCAGGATGAAATTAAGCAAAAAATATGAGAGAAAATACAACTAAGCTGCCACAGATCCATTTGGGGATCCCAGAGGACAGAGGTAGGAGAGCCCTATTTTACCACCCAGCAGGAGCAGTGCAGAGTCCTTAAATCTGGGGCCTGCTACATCAAACCCTAATCTACTTTAACACCCCTAAATCAAACCCTAATCCACTCTAACACCCCTAAATGAAACCTGAATCCACCTTAACACCCTGCCAGTTGTGCATGGCACTGCCCTTATCAGTGCCTGGAGCTAAATCCCACCCACACTCACGCCCATTCCCAGCAAAGCACAGCCAAGGGCCCCCACGGAGCACGCGGAGGGGGAGCGATAAAAAGGCACCTCTCTGCAGTGTGCGGAGAGCAGCTCTGCCGAGAAGGGCTTGGGGGTGCTGGTGGGTGTGAGACCGGACATGAGAGGCTGGACATGACCCGGCCGTGTGTGCTGGCAGCCCACAAAGCCAAACGCATCCTGGCTGCATCCAGAGGAGAGGGGGCAGGAGGGGAGGGAGGGGATTCTGCCCCTCCCTTCCTCTCTGGTGAAACCCCACCTGCAGAGCTGTCTGCACCTCTGGGGTCCAGCACAGGAAGGACATGGAGCTGTTGGGGCGCGTCCAGAGGAGGCCACGGACATGCTCACAGGGCTGAAGTACCTCTGCTCTGGAGACAGGGAGAGAGAGCTGGGGATGTTCAGCCTGGAGGAGGCTTCAGAGGGACCTTAGAGCCCCTTCCAGGACCTAAAGGGGCTCACAAGAAAGATGGGGACCAACTTTTTAGCAGGGCCTGTCGCGATAGGACAAAGGGGAATGGTTTTAAACTGCAGGAAGGTCGATTTAGATTAGCTATAAGGAAGGCTTTTTTATAACGAGGGTGGAGAAACCGGCACAGGTGGCGGATGCCCCATCCCTGGAAACATTAAAGGCCAGGTTGGATGAGGTTTTGAGCAACCTGGTGTAGCGGAAGGTGTCGCAGCCCATGAAAGGTTCTTTCCAGCCCAAACCGTCCGCGATTCCGTGACTCAGAGCGGGGGCAGCTCCGCCGGAGCCGCGGCATTCCCGGGCTCTGCGGCGCCAGTGCCGTGCCATTCCCGGGCTGCGGCGCCTGTGCCGTGCCATTCCCGGGCCGCGGCACCTCTGCCGTGCCANCGCGGCGGGAGCGCCCGGGCCCGGGGCAGCGCCGGGAGCGGCACCGGCACCGGCACATCCCTGCTCGGCACCGGCACCGGCACCGGCACATCCCTGCTCGGCACCGGCACCGGCACGGCCGAGCCCAGGGTCGCACTGCGGGGGCGCTGAGCCTGGCTGAAAGCTGTGTCTGTAAGCTCCGGCTTCAGAGAGCTCAAGGGCGTAAGGACGTGTACATCCATCTGTCTGTCTATCTATCTATCTATCTATCTATCTATCTATCTATCTATCATTTATACGTCCCTGACCATCAGAGCAGGATGTCAGGTGGCGTGGGTCCCTTCCCTT
>VXAZ01005997.1:709995-728725 GCA_013399875.1 Gymnorhina tibicen | reverse complement strand
TAAAAAAATGTATTTAGAGCAAAAGGGCAGCAATATTTTCATCTGACCTAATTTTTTTTTTTATTTGAAATTAGGTATCAGTGTGGCTGTGTCTTGCACAGCTTTTAGCATTCTGTAAACTTCTTGAAATAAGGGAAATTTTCCCACCTGCAGATCCCTTAAGGGATGTGACAAGTGTGCTCTCCCTGCCCAATGCCAAACTCCTCCAAAAGCTGTTGCGTTTAAGCGGGTGTGTTACTTCTTCTTGGACCAAATGAGCGCACACCCCACATGGAAGCTCGTTTTACTATTAGATTTATAGAGCGTCACTAGATATATAACCCCAAATCACTGCATTTAAACAGCCTGTGAAATTCCTGCAAACATATGAGAGAACACATGAGGACAAAATGGTGAGCACAGCTTTTCCCTGGCATTTTTAATGCCTGCAGCAAGCGTTGGTTCACCAGCAGTCAGTGCAGAGACAGCTCCCTCTCCTGCTGAAAATCCTCTTTAGCCCCTGTCCACCCATGGGAGATATTCCATTACCCAGCGTTTCCAGGGATCAGGCCCATGAGATGCCATAAATAAAAACATTTAAATGGACGCAGATACACAGCACTGATAATTTTGTTCACCTCCTGTATTATTTACAAGAAAAAAGGTCATTTTAAATTTTTTTTTTCCTACTGCAGCAAGATTATCCCTGTCAACAGAAACCATCCAGCATGCAAACAATTCATCTGAGAGCCTGTCACTTCACTAAAAAAGCCAAAATACCCTGGAAAAATCATATTGTCTGCTGCAAGGGATCAGTAATCTGACAGTTTTAAGCAGGTGAGATGCTCCTGTCTGCAGGCAGGTGACCCCTTGCAGTGCTGAGGCACCAGGTTTGCTCTGTGACCTGCAGCTGATGCAGGGAGGATTGTCCAGGAGCATCCACGTCCAGTCTCATCCAGAGTTTGCACTGGGTACCAAATGCCTCCTATAAATAGGGTAAATCTTGTAATAGGTAGCAAAGTGAGTAGGATTTCAGAGCAGCTGGAGAAATAATTGAGCCTGCATGGAGTGGCTATGTTATACCAGGCTGCACCAGCAATTTCAACTGGCTATTTATACTCCTCCGAAGACTTTGCTATTTCCCACTTTTTTCTTTTCATTTGACCAGATTTGTAATGAATAGTCCTGGTTTTATAAAATGGAAGGTGTTGACGTATGGAACATTTTAAAAAGCTCTCTTTTCCAAGTGTCAGAAACCTCTCCAGCTTGCCAAAACACGGCCATGGGTGTAAATCCTCCTCGATAAAGAGGAGGAGTTCAGAACAGCAACTTGGGGGTAGCAACAGAGCTGACTGTAACACAAGGTTTTCACTTCCTAGGGACTTCAATAAAGGCAAAAGGGAGCCAGTGACAGTAACTGAATCAGGCTGGAAGGAAAACTGGTTGATTTTTGGTGTGAATCATCAATCCAAGAAGAGGATGCTCCAGGGCAGGGCTGGCAGCAGCCCTCTGCCTTCAGGATGCAGCTCAACCCTCCGAGCTGTCTCTGCTGCAATGTACAACAAAACAGGGAGATTTGGGAGACCTCAGGCAGGCCTGAATGCTCGGGGTGTGCAAACAATGAGGGTCCCGTTGCTGTAGTGCAGAGTGAAATGCAATCCCCCAGATCCCACCAAGGCTTCTACCCCCGGTCATCTGAACCTTATCCAAAAAATCCAGAGCTCTCAGCTCCCTCAAGGCCTCTGCTGCACTGCTCTGTGACCATAGCTAGCTTGCCCTCTGGGTAAATCCCTGCTGTAGGAAGTGTTTTCCATGGATTTAACAGATGGGCGAGCTGAGACAGGGGATGAAGTGTGTCATTCGGGGCAGAAGTGGAAAGGGAGGTTCGTTGTCCCACTCCTTCTTCATCGTGACCACCCGCTCCATCTGTTGACACTCCAGCACACGATGCCAGTTCCAGTGTGACTCCGATTACTCTGCAAAGTGCTGCGTGTTGATGTTGTGGTTTGATACTTGGAGAGCTCTGTGAAGATACTTAATTAGACAAAATGAATTCCTTTGAGAACAACCTTCTGGCATCACTTTGGAAAGTGCTAGGAAGCTTCTGTTGTTCTGACACTTGTTAAAAATTTGCATTAGCCATTTCCTAAATTATTTTTGAAAGGACAATCAAGCCACATTGCTCCCCAGGTCAAATGGGACTTTCCTGCCCGCAGTGCTATGAGAACCTGAGGTGCCAGACGTCCTCACCAGAAGTCACTTCCCACAGCTGTTGTCACCCTGAAATGTTTCCCTCCTGCCTGAGCAGTCAAGTCCTTTGGCCTCTTTGTTCCTGTCCCTCTTTTGCCACCTTCACAGTGATTATGGGGTCTGATGATGACAAGACAGACATGGTAGGAAGGGGGAGCATCAGTGGTGACCTTGCTGGCCAGCTCTGCAAGGTGACATCCCTTACAGCCACCCGATGGGGAGTGGGAGGTGAATGGGTGCCCCTCTCCCTGCCTGCCTTCTCCTGCAGTCACGCGGGGATACCGGAATTTCTTGTGGGACCATCTGCTGCTGATTCTGCAAACCTCCTACATGTAAGGGAGCAGAAGGGCAAAGTCTTAATGTGATTAAACTTCAGGAGCTGCGGAGGTCTGCGGCTGTACCTGGTTTGGAGCGAGGAACGAAATGGCCCAGGATGGAAGTACTGTGTAAAATACACTTAAACCTGGAACAATCCCTCTAAGCCTCTTCCCTTTCACGCTGCACCCACGAGGCTCTGGCTGCTTGGGCCCAGTTACATCGTGGAGGAGCCCTTTGCGGTCAGTGGTTGGCAGAAGGGCCATGTGAAACTGCATATCCTCCCACCTGAGACCCCTTCCTGGGTATCCATTTTCTGTCCCAGCTTCCACTCCCCTCCCCTTCTCCCTCCAGGCTTCTGCATGGGTTTCTCAGCATCTTTTCCATCCATGTCTGTGCAAAATAAAATTGTCATTTTGAGTGTTTGCTGTGGGTCTGTGTGCTTACGCTGGGACAGAACATTCCATGGCTGCCTTGTAAGAAGCGAAGGGCTGCAGCAGCACCGAAAGGGATGGTGTTCAGCCCTCTCCTGGCATAGCCTGAGCAATGCAGCAGCACAAAGGGATGCACAGCATGATGTGCGTTTTAGTCCCTCTCCTCACTTCCTTTAAATTGCCTCCTTAAAAAATCCACTCATATCACACTATAAAGGAAGAAAGAATCTATACTTAAACACTTAATTAGGGAATGTGTGCAGAGTGCTCTGCAAATGGGATGGTACCAGAGTGTGCTGTGCATTTGCCATTTAAATATAGCTGTATACACACCCTCGGCCTCCTGAATGGCTGAAACCCTCGTAGCAGGTGATCACAAGCCTTTCTATAATTGAAATGAACTTAATCCTGACAAAAACGTAGCAGCAGCTGCTGTGAAAGCTGTGGCTGCTCTCCAAGTATTTCTTACATTCCCCTGATCTGTATATTAAAGCGAGACTGATTGCCGTGCTGCAGAATCCTGCCACAGAGTGTCTCTTACACGAGAGCTGCTGTGGTTTAGATTTAAGGGCTTTGTTGTATTTTTCATAAGTATGCTTTTCTCTTGTGTGATGATTGTCACACAAGGATCCGAGCTGCTCAGATATTAATTACTTAGGGCCTGCAACAATACTCTAAAGTAAAAGGTAAATAGAGATACTGCCTCTCTTTCTCCTACACACACTATAGTGATATACATGGGTGTTGCCTGTGTGGTGGGATGAGGAAGCAGAGCTGCTTTTGGAGTTAAAGTGAGCTGCCAGCCCAGAGGATGTGTGCAGGATGCTGAGAGGAGACAGCAGCCAGCTGGAACATATGAGAAATGACTGTAGCTGCCCTCCTAATTTAACCTTCATGCCACAAATCTCTGCCTGAATCCCAGTGTGCTGTGGAGGAGTGGGACAAGGAGCAGCTCTTTCCGTAATTCCTGATTTTTCACCATAGTTGATTTTTCACTGTCTGCCTTGGCTCCATTGAGTCCTTCCTCCTCTCTTGTCCCTGGATCTGCCTGGGCTTCTCCGAAGTGGGACCTGGCATTCATGCAGCACCAGCAAAGACCAACCATCAAGCAGCTCCTCTGGGAAAGAAGGAATGTCGTGGCCTCAAAGGTGAGAAAACCCAGCAGCAAAAACGCAGGGCAAGCGTGGCCCAGCGAGCGTGCGAGACGGATTGTGCCGAGCAGCGCTGAGCTCCCGCTCCCTCGAAGCCACGGCAGCAGCCAGGGGTTCACAGCCCTCGATAAATCCTCTGAGCAGGAGTACAGCCACCATTGTCGAGGTGCCTCACCCGGGAAAGCACCTGACTGGGAGCAATTTGCCCGTGGATTCCAGGGCTCGCCGGTCCCTGCAGAGCTGGACTCGGGCTCCCCATCTGTTGTGCTATCGCTGCTTTATGGCTTCGACTCCCAGCACGGAAAACATTAACTCAGTCTTATTCAAACTGTTCCTTCGCCCCGAGCTAGCCAAGGCACACGCTCCCGTTCGCAGTGTGACATCCCAGGCTGTTTGAAGGGCAGGACAGAAGATGGTGCTGCCGAGCCAACATATTTTAACAAGAAAACTTCCCGGAGCTGCTGGGTTTTTTGACAGCTCCCGTTCCAAAATAATCTTTGTTTAAACTAAAGAGTTGTCAAGGAGATAAGTTTAAGCAGCACATGAGCTACAGAGAAACATCCCACAGCCAGATCAGGAGCAGATGTGGTGAAATATTGATGGACCAGGGTCCCTAATTACATCTCCTACTGAGGAGCTGGCTTGAAATCTTGGAGCCTTCCTGCTTTGTATGCAGCACCGTTGGGATAAAGCGATGGGATCCCTCGCAGAGCTACATGGGCAATTGGGCTGGGATGTCTGTGGCTAATGAACAGGCGTCAGCCTTGTGGGAGCTAATGAAATGTTCAGTACAAAACGTGTCACCTCCAGGTACTGTCTGTGCCTCACTCCTGGAGTTTAATCCTCTTCCCCCCGCTGCCTGGGCAGCCTCGCTCCCTGTTTACTGAATCTTCTCCATGTAAAACAACAGGGGCAGCAGAAAGAACAAAAAGCACCTTTGATCATCAAACTGGGAGAAATGGTGTGAAGCTCTTAGGCTGTGGGGTTTTTTTTAATTTTTTTTATTAAGACTTACGTTACCCAGAAAAGGGAAATAATTTCCATCCATAGTGCTGGCTGCTTATTAATAATAGGGAAACTTTAGCTCAAACTGAGAACAGGTAGAGGGAACTGGTTTATGTTTCACATCCAGGGTACCCTCATGGTCCACAGTGTACCTGCCTGGGAATTTCAGTGGCTCGGTGGAAAGAAACAACCTAAATTCAGATGCCTTTTCCAAATCCACTTTATTTGGCAGCTGTCGATAAAGTGTCTGTAAAAGAAGGGGCTGTCTCAGGGTATTTAAGTTCTAACTCACATGGCACCTGTAAATGCAACTGAACACACGGTGCTGAGCATCTAATGCACATGTTCTGCTTTGTCCCTTCTGGCAACCCCGTGCTTGGTGAAGCCTGTGTGGCTGACAGGGCTGGAAATCAGAATTCGTGCTGCACCTCAGCACATCTCGATGCTGACAAATGAGGCCTGCCCTGTTAATTCCTCTAGAAAAGGTGCCACACACAAGCACACCTGTGGCAGCACAGATGATGACAGCCACCAACAGTCAGGAGCCTTCACTTCTGGCCTTAACACCAATTTTCTGGGTGACCTCAGTGGGGCCACTGTGTCTTCTTGTTTTCACTTCTCTGGCTCCAGAGCAAGAATAATATTTACCAATTTTACAGGCCACACTAGAAAGATTAATTAGCTAATGCTTGTTGAGTGCTTTGAAGACACAAAGCAAGAAATGCATACTATAAAATAAACAAGAGCAGTGAAATCCTCATGCATCTTTCTTCAATAAATGCTTATATGCCGTTCTCCTACATCTTCTGTCAATCCAAACTCTGGCACTCTCAATATAGAATGGTCTGGAATTGCCTTGGTTTCCTCATTGTGTCTCCAGAACAGCATTAATTGGGACGATCACAAACTTTTACTCATTATTTTGTCCCAGCATTCCTGAACAGTGTGGGAATGGGCGTATGCAGATCAAACACGGAGACATCGGGCTCGGGGACTGACCCTTCAGCCTGTAATCCGAAACCACTTAACAGGAGCCTACATTTGTTAAACGAGACCATCAGTCTTCAGCTATTCCTAGAAAAGCTGAAAGGAGAGGAAAAGGCAGTGAATCTTTCAAAACATGACAGCGTTAAGAGGCCATCTTTTCCTAAAGCTCCTGTATTTCTCTCAGTGTTTTCTCTGCAGCAGGTCATTATGAATTACTAATTACCAGAGCAGGCCAGGCAGGTCCGTGGCTGACCTGCTGTGTAAGCTGGGCAAAAAAATGGGTCTGTCCCTTCTGCATTGACTCCGTGTAAAATATGTGCTCTGAAGAGGCTTGAAGCTTAATATAGGTCTTGTTAAGTGTTCATAAAAGATAGTGAAACCCTTAGATTAAGAGGTACACCAGAGGAGAATGATAGGGTTATAAAATCTATTTCTACACATAACTCATATTTATATAGGGCCTTTCAATCTAACAGATCCCAAAGCTTTTTTTCAGCATAACACCCTGATATACTGTGTTCACTTCACCTACCAGTTCAAGGCAACCTCCTCTGAAGTGAAATGTGGCAGCTGTTTAAAAGCCCCGAGCAGTAGTAAGTTTAATAATAGGAAGGCATTTATACGGTCTTACAAGCTTCAAAGAGTTAATTCTCTGCCCCTTCAGGAGGCAGACAAGGTTTATTATTCCCATTTCACAAAGGCAATATAACAAGAGTGGACAAGAGTGGAGGAAATCTGCACTCCCACAGATTTATAAAGCAAAATTCCGTGCATGAGCCTGAAGTGCTTTTAATCCCACATAGAGAAAACATATCAACATATCTTATTAAAAAAAAACCCTTTTCTAAAAATAATGACGTGGAGAGAGCTCTGATCTGGATTCTAACACCTGCCACTTCTGGTGAAAAAAAAAACCTTCTCAAGCACGTGTTGACATAGAAACATCATGGTCCACAAATGCTTCTGTGCCATGAAACAAATTGGGCGCTCAGAATATACTGCCAAGAATCAGACAATCTGTTTTAAGAGGTCCCAAGAGTTACTAAAACCCTCTTGAAATACAGCAGGAGAGAAAGCTGCAGCAGCCTCAGTCCCGGAGGCAGGCTGGCATTGCTCTCCCACCACATGCAGCTCCACGGCTCTCCCCAGCTGGCCTGCATCACACGGCAATGGTGCTTCCAACGAGCAGGAAAAATTCCTTCTGTTAGCCCCAGAGGTTCTGCAAGATGGTCCTGAACTTGGGAAAACAAAATTACAAAATTGCTTGGATTTAACCACTTATTCATCGGGAACTGGCATCCCATCCCCAGGGAATGATGTCACCTTTCTCATATCGTTTCCTGAGTGCGGTCCTGATGCAGGATGAAGTAGGAGCTTAAAAGGAACATCTGATCCCTGAGATCCCAAGCACCTTTTCACTTGGTAGCACAGAAGTCATTCCAGCTTTCATTCCTCCTACTGTTTCCCAACAAGGAACTGCCCTATTTCAACTTCCACTCTTATTTGCAGGCCAAAGTAAGAAACATCATCTTTTAGACCACTTTGATCCTTTAAAATCTGCTTATCTCCCCCAGACTGCATAGCCTGTGTCATAGTCCCTGCAGCTGCCCTGGGCAGCTTTCAGCTGCACTGCCCAAGCTCCCAACAAATGGATCTGGAAAATCTTCCATCCAAAAAGCCAATCCTCTACAGATGCCTTGAGTTACTCCTACAACGTGAAGGATGCTCAGGGCTGGTGGAGGGTGAGCTGTAGTCTCTGTGTCTGGCAGGATCTAGGGCAGGGAGCTGGGAGAGATGAACTGACCCATGCTGAGCATCATCAATCCTCCAGCAAAGTGATTTCCATCACGGCAGCACATTTGCTGCACGAATCACATCCCATTCATCACCGCTACTGTCTGGATGTGACTCTGCCAGCCAGGGCTTGGCCTCTCTCTCCAAAAAGCCCCTGATGTGCTGTACAGCAGCTTCACCGTGCAGGACATGGATCAGTGCTCCCCCCTGACTCATTGCCCCTTCCTCACTTCTCGGGAGCTGTGGGAGCTGCTCCCTTTCATCCCTCTGGCTTCACAGTCCCTGGATAAACCTGCGCCTCCACAGTCCTGCTGCAGCCTCTGTTGTGGAAGGGGTGGCCAGGGAAGGAAGGAAGGACGGCCAGGAAATGATGTCTTTAGCACTGTTGGCACCATGCTGCAGGCAGGTCCTGTGCCCTCCATCACCTCCCTGGAGCCGTGCAGCCGAGGAAGCTGTTCTGAGAACATGTTATGAAAAGCTGCTGCAAGGCCCTGCCAAACCACCTGGCCTGAATTCACAGCCTGGGGCTGACACTCCTTTAGGCACACGAATGAGGATGTAGAGGTCTGGTGCTCAGACATAAAGTGTGGGCCTTTCTGACACTGAAACTCAAATCCAAGAGCAAAATCATTTCCTACTGCTGTGGCACTGAGCTCACAGCACAGAGCTTCTCACCTTCACTACCATGCAAGTCAAACATGCCACCAATCTAGATGCTGGCCCAGGGGAGGAATGTTCCTGACATATTTGATGCCTTATGAGACAATGCAGATGTCATGGAGGAGATTCTGCGACTTTGCTTCCTTGGCAACCTCAGTGCCTCAGGAACCTGAACATGCCACTGGCTCTGTATGGCATCCAGCCACGTTCATCCAGTGCTCCAGCCCTGGAGAGGAAGCAGCCCAGTTCTGCTGGTGGCCTTGGTGGTGACAGCGGCTCTGCACGGGTCCGTGCTCTCCCTGTTCCGTGTGCTCTGCGATGCCCCAGCTCCGCAGGCAGCACCGGTTTTGCTCTCAGCCCTGAGGAATGAGTGTTAGGAAATGTGTTCTGCCGGGTCTGGCTGACAATGTCGGTTGATTTCTCAGGCTGACATGGAGATTTGCAAGCTTAAGATGGCTTACAGGTCCTTATTTACAGTTCACAGGATGAAGCCCAGACCTAGACACCCGTATATTTGTGCTCAGAGGTTGAGCAAGTAAAGGAAATGTTTAAATATCTCTCCCTCCTCTTGACTGATTGCCTGTGGGATGACTATCCATCACAGGTACGAGTGTGAGGATGGAGCTGCCCGTCTCTGCTCCACTGATGGCTCTGGGGAATCCCCGAATCCACATCACGGTGGGTGAGTCACTGTCCTTCCCATGGAGAAAGGCATGGCACAGCCCTGGTTGGATGAAATGAAGGGGCAGAGTGAAACCAAGGTCATTCTGGCCACAATTTATGGGATGAGGCAGTGGAGCACAGGCACAGGATGCTCCCAGTCTTCAACTGGTGTCAGCAGATCTGCCCCCACCTGAGAAGCAGGATTTTTCCATTAAATAAGTACTGCAGCTCTTTCTTTCTTTTTTTCCCCTTCCCTCTTTAACTCTGAAAGAATCCCATTTAATCTGTAGGGAGCTTTCCCTGAACAAAAATCCCCACCAGGCTTGACCCTGACCTTTGCAAATGGAAATATGATGTAGTGAGAATTGAGAGCTGAGAGTCAACTGGCATCTTTGCTTTTGCTGCTGAAATACAGCAGGTCGTTTCACATTTCTATTATGAGCCTCAGATAATGGGGAAGAAAATTAGGTAATTCCATTTTTTGGATTAGTTGGTTTTCTTGTCAGCTGGGAGATGGGATCTGATGTATGTGGAGAATGACTGGAGGCACAGGATGAACAGAACAGCTGGTCACAGATACTGTTTGGGATTCTGTTTCTGCATGACCTGCTCCAGAGATATCAAAAGAGATTGTGGCTGTCTCCCCTGACATTTATACCTGTTTTCCAATGCTGACTTCAAAGCAGTTGCTCTGCATTTGCCCACATTTGAATGAGCTGAGAATCTGGACCATTGTTTAAAGATAGTCTTGAAACTTACCTAAGCTTTGAAATGATTGAAAATGAGTTTATGTATGGAGACACGAAAATTAAAGTACATCAGGGAACCCACAGGCAATAGCAAGATGTGCAGGACAGGGAGCCTTGCCAAAGCTGACAGGTATTTGTTCGTGGGGAGAATTAGAAGCTCTAGTTCAAAGTCTGCAAATTGCCCCATGAAAGAAGGGCCTCCTCATCACAGAGACTGAATTCTACACACAGGCACATGTGAAAAGAAGAGTTTGTAGAATCAAGAGCAGTGTCAGTAAACAAAAAAAGAAAAAACCCCAAAGATCACTGCATGAAACATCAATAAGCACAGCGAGAAACAACAGGATACCAGGCAATCTTTAATCTGAGAAAAAAAAGACACAAACCCAATGTCTAGAAAGCAAAGCCTGATTAAATTTAATAATAAGTATTTTAAAACAAAATAAAAAAAGCAGTATGTGTGATTAATGAAGCAAAGTGTTTGATTTTTCATCTCAAGGGGTCTCCAACTCTGGCCATTCTGGAAGAGATGCCTTAGTGCATCTCTTAAGTGACCTTAGCAAGCTCACCTGGGAACTGAAAGGAGCAGATTTGATGTTCTCATGCTTCCTTCTGATCTTAAAAACCTGTGAGCCTTTTTGGATTTGCTGAAGCACTTGATAACATATCACAAAATTTAGCTCTTTGGATGATCTGAATGCAATAATCCATGGACCAAATCACAGCTGAGTGGCTGCAGACAAAGAGGAATACTAAACAGGGAGTGATTCTGTTACAGAATTATGTTTATTACAGCATCACAGAGATCAGTTCTTTGCTCTTTACTGACTTTATTGATGACTCTAAGGAAGGATTAAACAAAAGGATGACAGGCATTCACACAGTAACATGAAGCTTAAAGGGATCACAAACACCAGGGTAAGCTGAAAGATAATGCAAAAGAATCTGGATAGACTAGAAACTTGGGGTGAAAATTCCCCAGTGCAGTGAATCTGAGACCTGAGCAGACTGAAAGTTTCATCTCTGCAGATGCCTATAGGCTTTAAAGGTGATGCTCATCAGGATCACACCATGGGGGGAAAAGCCTAAAAAAGCGCAGTGTGTGGGGACATGCTCCATGTGAAGCCCTAGAGATGTGACACAGCGAGCCAGAAGGAAAACAACAAAGGGTCCTTCAGCATTTCTGGCAGGCAGGTCGTTTAATAAACATCTACCAAGAATCTTCTCTAATAAAACTCGATGTATCATTTCCGTTCACCGAGCTGGTGTCATGTCTGCAAACTGCACACGGCTTTGTCTCCTCCGTGCATTAATTTCCATCCAAATGCCCAGGCAGAGCCTCTATTAGCCACCTCTGTTGATAAGAGTGGATTCTTCAGGGAAGCGTAACTAACTCTCTCTTATTTCCCTGAAATCTATGCTCGCTCCTCTGCTGGCAGATGAAAATTTAGAAGTGAAAAAGTCTACTGCCTTTCCTTTGGTTTAGGTGTTTGGGGTTGGATTTAAGGAGGGATTCTAGAGATTCCAAACAAGGTTTAGGCCTTGGTACCTGTCGCGGTGTGCAGGCAGTCTTGAGTTCCCTTAACCCATCTCCCAGCACCTCTTGGTTGGAAGAGAAGGGGGCTAGGACAGGGAGAGGACTCCTAGGGACATTCTCAACTGCAAATGGATCATTGATCTGTGAGCCCTGGGAAAATTGGGCAAATTTAGCCAGTTAGAACAGCTCTTCTGTGCAAGCGTCCCTGCCATGCTGTGGCATCCCTCCCTTCAGGACACTATGCCAGCAACCAGGGAAGGACCTTCTGGAGGAGAGGTAGGATGGAGCAGTGCAGCCAGGGAACCGGGACAAGAGAACTTGATGCCAGATTGCTCCGGAGCACCCAATGCTAAAGGATTTGGAGTAGGTGGGAGCAGAGGAATGACATTTGCCTGTCGGTTCACACCACCTTGCCTGGCATTAGCTAAAGCCCACTTGCCTGTGGAAACGCTGTCTGCATGATTTCACTGTTGTGTGACCTACAGGCCCTTCCCACTTTGCCACTGACTGAAGCTGACACGGAGCCCTGTGCAGAGCATCCCGTGCCACTGCTCCATCCTCCCCTGGCTGGCACTGCTGCCCAGCGCGGCTTTATCTCGCTGTGAAATAAAGGTCATTTTGGTGTTGTGCAGGTAGGGAAGGCTTTGAAGAGAGGCTTTGAAGTACACTGTAGAAGTAGACATTATTACCCACTGCCCAGGGATTTGGAGAATGTTTAGTCTGATTAAAAAGGCTTTGCGTTCTGCTGGCAGGAAGCATGACATAAAGTGGAAAATTTTTCTGAGCTGAATTCAAATGAGTTGGTTTTTCTATCAGCTCTTCTCCTAGAGAATGGGCATGCTGTTCCCCGCACTGGGTGAGGCTTCATGCTCTAACAGGGTTCACTCTACCAGTAAGGATTTGAATTTAGGACTGAAATTTTAAGGGGCTTGATTTGAAATGAAGTTTATGGTACACTGGAAGACAGTAAGTACATCTGGCTCAGGAGGAGGGCTCATAGGGTTTTTGGTGCTCAGGATTTAGAGGCATGGCAGATTTGGCAGGGACAAGAGTTGGAGGAGGGACTAAATTAGCAAATCTTCATAGCTAAAACCCCAGTGCATCCTTAGGGAGGATTGTATGTTATATTTGGCTCCAAATAGTGCTATCAGACTCCAACTTCATAAATGCCATGTTCTTTCACAGGTGTTTGGGTTGGGGAAAGAAAACTGGGAGAAACAGGATAGGCTTACGGACTAGACATCTTTCATCTGAACTGCAGTAAACCTATTAGCATCCCACAGGTGAGGAAGGGTTTGTGGCACTGCTGATAACAGCACTGACAGCAGATGTTTGGTGCCAGGCAAATTCTTCACAGCCAACCTCATTTGAAGTGCTGCTTCCAAAAATCATCAGCTGTATTTGGGGTGATGCTGAAAATATTTTAAATGGTGTTTTTAGGAAGCAAAAACAAGAGATGGGTAGAAACTGCAGCTCACAAAGGCTGGCTTAAGTGACAATTTGTGTGGTAGGAAGCGACATTTATTTTGTTGGTTTGAAGGGAAACAAATATATTTTACACCCACTCCTCTTGTGTCAAAATTTAGTTGAAAAAAACAGGTTTGCTACTGGAGAACTATCAAGACACTTTCCCTTTCTGCTTTGCTTTTCAAACGGAGTGGAAAGTACGTGTGAAGTTTTCTCACAGTGATAAGATACCTGAATCTTCTGAGCAGTTCGATTCCTAGCCCAGGTGTCTTTCTGATATTTGAATTAAATAGGTGATAACAAGCAACAGTGAATTTTTAGCAATTTAAGAAATAATCCTTCCTTTCCTGATTGCTTATCTTTGGATCTAGTAAGGTCATAATCCTACTATTTCTTCACTCATCCACAGAGACCCTCCAGCCACACAAAGATAAGGCTTCATGATGCTAAAGTAAAACCAGAAAAATCCTTCTCTGGAAATCACAACAGAAACAACCAAACAAAAACTCCACTAACAAACCACAGGAGGTTCAGCCCTTTTAGAAAGCAACAAACCTTGGTGAGAACTCACAGATTTCCTGCTGTCAGCACACCTTTTGGGATGCCCTCCCCTGATATCTATCTTGCCATGAGACAGTCTTAGGTGTGGTTCACACCGGGGATTTGGAAGCCTGGCTGCAGATGTTAACAGATGTTTCCCTACTTTCCCCAGAGAGTGGGTGCCACTTGCACATCTATAATCCGCTATGAGCTGATCCCTGTAACAAGATGCCACAAGGATTTAATCTCACAGCTTCCAGGGGAGCTGCTTCACACAGAGAATTACTCCAGGCATCTCAAGATCGCTGTCATTCCAGGGAGAAGGCCGGTGCTGGGATGACAGGCACTGCTCAGTTAAACCAGGATTACAGTCTGCTGTGGCTTAAAGGGGGATGTGTTGGAGAGCCAGGAGGCAAAGTTTGCCTCATCCCTGCTCCCTGCTCTGCTGGGCTTGGGATTCCTGGGAGCTGCAAACAGATGTTTGGCCAGGCGTGTGACTCCCAAGAACTCGCCGTTCCGTAGCCCTTTGGGGTGGTTTGTGATTTACAAAAGAGCAGCCAAGAGCAGTGGCTCCAAATCCCAGGCACGGTGTGGGACACAGAGAGTGCATCACCTCTCCAGAGGCATTGCCAGGATGAGGTGCTCCACATGGGATGAACAGGTGAGTGACAGGGCACCTCGGGGCCCTTCAGCCATTCTGGAGACCAGCTGCACACTCCGGAGGGATGTCTGCTGCTGAGGGCTGTACACACATCCCGAGCTGCTTTCACAGAGGCAATGACCACGATGTGTTAGAGCAACATCCTGCAAGGGCTCAGTGGATTCCATGCTTCTTCTGTCTGTGCAGGACTTCTAAGACATGGGTAAGTAGGTATTGACGGATGAGAAACACTATCACAGCACAGATATTCCCCCTTTGAGCTGGTCTGACTTATTTTTCTGCAATGACAAAATGAGTGCCATGTTTGATGATGGTTCAGCTGGACTGGGAGATAGTGCAGAGGTTAAATCCAATTCTGTTTATTTCATATCCCGGTCACTTGCAATTCTGGATAGAGTCCTGTTACTTGGCAATCACTTTAACATCACCAATGAACCTCTAAAGCCATCTGAGGCTGCAAAATCAGCCGCTACCACCCCGATGAGTTTATTTCATGCAGCTGAAATGACGAAAACCAGTCTGAGGATATCACTTGCAAATTATCTTAAAAAAAAAAAAAAAGGCTTTAATTATTTGTCAGCTTCCTTCAGGTTGCACTTCAGCAGGCCAGCCAGGACAGACTGCATGAGCAGGCAGTGAAGCAGCGGGAGGCAAAGTCGTAATCGGCTTTTGTGTTCTTTGATTATTGCTATCCAAACTAAACAAAGATTTGTGGTTTACTGCTGTCCTTCCTTTCCCTGTTTTTTTTAGATTAACTGCTGCACTGCAACATTGTGTGTATTAGCAATATTGTAGAACCTGCTCAGGAGATAATCTCTGCACCCCAGCTTAATGACTGCACCAACCTCGTTTAAAAGGAATCTGCTGCTTATCATAGACTTAAATTACAAGCCTTTTGCAGCAGTAACACTGGCTTTTAATGTCTGCAAAAAGCCATAAATGGTTTAAAAGGTTATAGAAATAACAGGCTAATGTAATGTGCTAACTAGGAATGTGCAAAGACTTGTCCAAGTATATCTGAAGCTCCTGTTTCCCTACATCACTGGTCTTTAATTAGCAATAGGACATCTTTGCAGCCCTTGGACCACTTGTGATAGATGAGGCATTGCAGTTTTACTGCTGGTTGAGGTTATCTATTGATAGTCACTGGAAGAATGATTAAATCTTGCAATTACCCTGTGCTCTCTTGTCTGACATCCAAGCTCAAACACCCTCTGATGGAGAGGTGATTGCTCCTTGAATTTATATCTCTGCTAGTAACCTGGCTTTTTGGTTTTGAGATGTGAGAGGTATGCTCATGGAGCACCGATATCTTACCAGTTCCATTTTATTTCCTTCCTTACTGGACCCTGCTCTTTTCCAGAAGGCGTATTACTTCTGCAGCAAATCCTGGGGAATGTAGTTTGCCTCATTTTGTACACATTTCATTTCTCTCACAGAAACACTTATTTATTCCTGCAAATCCAGCCTGCCTAAATCTGACGACTGAGCCAGCTTCAACTCCTTTGCTTATTTCTTCTCTGCACAATTTCTTGCAAATTTTCCCCTATTCTGAGAGCTAAAAATACATCTGGGTGCTGCCTGCAGGCCATCTGAGAGCACAAAGGAAGGGGCAGCCCGAGCTTCATATGCTTTGCTAAGCAGTGCATGAAGAGCCTTCCCCACAAACAGGGTTGCTCCTGTAACAGGCATCCATAAATACAGAAATCTGCCATTCCCAGAAGCAATCACACACAGAAACACGCTCGCTCCTTCCATTTAGCCAGCACAGACTCTACTACAGGAAGTGCAATTGCTACTGAGAGCTCCAACTTGTAATGACACCGAACAGGTGTAAACGGGAAGAAAACTCAGCGGGGAGAAAAGCTACACCAACTCCCACCCCTGCAACCCGCAGAGCCTTCTCCTCCAGGAGCGCGTTTGTGTCAGGAATGAAACACAAGCTTCATCGGAGGGGAAACCAAATACTTTCTGCATTTTTCACTGACTGAATTTCCTCTTGACTTCTCAAAGTCGTGTTCTTCTACCAAAGCTCTTGGGAGCACTGGCTTTCACAGCTGCCACTGCTAAGGCGGAGATGAAACCAAGATGTAGCTTCCCTGTTATCCAAGTGGGACTCTTTGTCCTATTTACGTGGAAAACATGACTTACTAGGTAAAATCTAAACCCCACAAATTAGTTCAGATCCCCAAAAAAAGACTGTTCGGATAAAATGTTTATTATAGAAGGGCTGCTAAACTCCCCTTGCTCTCATTTATTACTGCTGTGTTCAGGACAAACCACATGATGTCATTGAAGAACAGAGTTGCGAAATCCCACATTCCAGACCAGGACCCAGGAATGATTCCCAAATTAGGCAAATGACATGTGAAATATCAGTGAAGCATCTGAGGAGAAAAAAAAAATAAACCTACAGAAAAGCCAAACCAAACCAAACCAAACCAAGAAATCCTGAAGCCACTTGAAATAACTTATGCTCTCCAAAACTGTCGTGTTAATGGCTCTTCCCCTCCAATATATTCACGCAAACTGCAGGAGGTGGTTCTTGTTCTGGAAGTCCTTTACATGTCTTCCCTCATCCTACGGGGAAGCACTGCTCTGCCAGAGAGATCTGCCAGAGGCCAGGCAGCAGCTGGCAAACATCTCAGAACAGGCAGGGCCAGCAACAGGGTCAGTGTTTACAAATAATAACTCATGCGAGCAGCGCTCACACCAGTATTTGGGAAATAGCCCGCACCACCAATCTGACCTCCTGCCCAGATGGAATTTTTACTGATGTATTTATTTTCTTTTTTTCTGAACAGAAATAAACCGAGGCCCCATGCTGGAAACTGGGAAACTGCACAAAAGTCAGCGATGAAATAAAATCGGAACAATGCCCAATTCAGACAGTCTAGGGGGCCTTCTGCACAGTGTCCACGTCAAAATTTCCTCATCCCAAAGAACTTCCTGCAAAACACAAGGATGCTTTTATTACCGAGTGGGTGGCATTTGATACAGCATCCCAACTGGCCAGGGAGGCCAGCGAACCAGGCATTATTTCACTGCCACCTCTCCAGTGGGACACTGCCCGCAGGAATACACCCCTGTCATCTCCTGCACAGCTTAGTCACACGTTCCTATCGATTACATCTTGCCATGCCAGCCCTGGAGTACAGAGTTTAATAGGACAGAAATCAGCTTTCATCTTTCCCCTTTGTTTCACGTCATTTCAGTGCCAATGTGCCCCTCTCCCCACGTACAATTATTTAGCAGCTATGAAGCTCTTGCCAATACTGAACACAGAAAGCAAAGGTAAGTTGTATTTGGCAGCACTGTGGCACAGGCACTTTGCTCCCTCATTTACTCCTCACCTCGAACACTGTGCAGTTTTGGGTGCTACAATATAAGAAGGATATAAAACTTGTGGAGAGTGTTCAAAGGAAGGCTATGAAGATGGTGGGGGATCTAGAGGAGGGTGGCTGGCCACTGGAACAGGGCAGTGGTCACAGAACTGAGCCTGACAGAGTTCAAGCAGCATTTGGAAAACACTCTCAGGCACAGGGTGGGATTTTGGGGGCTGTTCTCTGCAGGGCCAGGAGTCAGATGATCCTTGTGATTCCCCTCCAGCCCAGGATGTTCTATGATTCCTATAATTCTATGATTGATGCTCCCTGTCTGGCCTGGCTGATGGCACCACTCACGTGCTCAGTGCCCCAGGATGGTTTGCAGAACCAGGGCTGTGATTTCCATGCATCTTACGTTTTTAAAGACGTGAAACATCTGTAAATACATTACCCTGGAAGCAGAGCCCTGGCGATCAGTGGAAAGGCAAAAAGACATAAATCTGATGTAGGAAAAAAGACGTAAATCTGATGTAGGAATTGTTGATGTAGCAGCTGGGCCGTGCTGACCCAGCAGCTCAGGCAGTCTGTGCCCTGTTTGATGGCGTGAAGCCTGTGATCGTATTGCAGCTGGGCTGATGTTGTGTGTTGTAATTAAAAGTGGCCACAGAATCACAGAAACAGAGAATTTTGTGGAGGGGACCCACTAGAACAGCTCCTGGCCCTGCACAGGACACCCCAACCATCCCACCATGTGCCTGAGAGTATTTTCCCAGTGCTGCTTGGGCTCTGTCAAGCTGGTGCGGTGACCACTGCTCTGGGGAGCCTGTTCCAGTGCCCGAGCACCCTCTGGGTGAAGAACTTTTTCCTAATACCCAACCCAAGCCTCCCCTGACCCAGCTCCAGCCGAGCCCTCGGGTCCTGTCGCTGCTCACAGAGAGCAGAGCTGGGAGCTGCCCCTCCCGAGGGAGCTGCAGCCCGCGGTGAGCTCTGCTCTCCATCTCCTCTTCTCCAGGCTCACCAACCAAGTGCCCTCAGCCGCTCCTCACATGGCCCCTCCAGACCCTTCCCCACCATCGCAGCCCCCTTGGATCCTCTCTAATAAGAGCTGGTCGTGCTGAGCGAGGGAGCAGCGCCGGCCCCGGCAGCAGCGGGGCCCGAGGCAGCGGCGGGGCCGCGGGAAGCTCCGGGGGCGGAGGCTGCGGAGGCCGCGGT
>VXAZ01005997.1:641232-709852 GCA_013399875.1 Gymnorhina tibicen | reverse complement strand
GGGCAGGGGGGGGGGTGACACCCGCGATGGGGGGCACCGGCCGAGGGGCTGGAGGGGGGAAGCCCCTTCTGTTTTATTATTTTGTTATTGACATGTATAATACCTATCTTATATATAATCATATATTATATAATAATAGCGTGACCTGCCCGCTAATGATGCGTTCAAAGCCCGGCCTCAAGCGCGCGTGGCTGGCCCAGCAGCCCCTGGGGAGCCGTGCGGGGCTGCCGGCCTGGCAAACCCGCGCCCTCCTCCGCTCCTGCAGGAAATCGGGGCAGGAGTTGGGTTCCAAGTGGGATTTTCCAGCGTGGGGTACACCCGCTGCGGGGGGCCGCGGTGGGCGCCGGGGGCTGGAGTGGGCACGGAGCGGAACGCGTGGGGCTCCGCTGGAGCATCTGGAAATGCGTGGGGTTGTTGGCGGTGGTGGTGGTGGGTCACTGGGATGGGTGCCCAGGGAGCCGTGGGATGCTTGACCATGAAGACGCACAAAGCCCAGCCGGAGATCCAGGCCCAGATGGCGAAGTGTCACAGCTCAGTGCCCGACTGCTGGGCAGGGGCAGCCGGAAAGGGACGGCACACGGGAACAGCTGGCGCTCGGCGGCGGGAGGAGGGGAAGCCACGGCTCAGGTGACAGGAGCAGTTAAACAAGTGGAGTTGGCAAATTCTTCCTTGTTCGGTCTTCAGGCGGTTCCTTTGTGCATGGCTGAATGCTCTGCTTCTCCTGCTTTGAACTGATTCCATGTAGGAAGGGCAGCGCTCACGATGGTAGTATTCCAAAGTATGGTCTATAAACCGAAATGATCAGGGCTGATACTTTCTGAAGAAATTGACATTTAACTGTATTCTACTTAAGTGTGTGCAGCAGCTGGCAAAGGCGATGCAAATAAATGTGCTCATAAAGTGAGGTGGTTTGGGAGAACCCAATAAAGTATTGAAGAGATTTTTTTTTTAATCAGTATATCTGCTTTGCAGCTGTACAGAGTTGCCATGGACAAACAGCAGAAATGGTAGAGATTATATGAGCTAGAATCAGGAAGTCTATAACCAAGGTTATTGATTCTGCGCTAAGTTTCTACTCCTAGTTCTGTGTCATCTTGGAGAGTTTATTTTCTTTGCCACAGTTTCTCTGCAGTATAAAGCAAGATCTTGTGTCGAGGAGACCTGGCATAAGGCTGAATATTTGTAGCCAAAGAAGGCAAACTGATAACCTTTAAAGGCCTTCCCTATACCATTATCAGCAAAAACAGGTCCAGGTTAAAGTCACCTTGGGAAAGATGGATTAATTCTTCTGTGCCAAAGTCATCATTATACAGCTGATCAGAGTTAATGCAGCATTAAAGATATGTTAAAATAAACACCCTCTGAGATGTCTTGTATATCTTTGGTAGAACCTGCTGGGGAAGTGGAAAATGAAGCTATTGGCTTCTGAATGTTTCTTTATCTGACAGAGCACTTGTTTGTAAACAGTTATCCCAGTTGCAGATGAGACAAGAATACCAACAGGTATGTTTGTACAGCATCACACTTGTAACTGACAACACAGATCAGTGGAGATTCTGTTGCAGAAGAGATAAGGGATTTACCCTCAATAAATGTAAAGCTTTTCTCCATCAGAATAAGAGCTTTGTTCACACTTAGTCAAAAACATTGCGATTTTTTTTCTGAAGAGTCATGGATTCCTATTAAAGAGATTTTGCTGAAATCCAGTCTTTGATTAAACTTTCACTGTGAAATTGTTCTGGGTTGCTGCAAGTAAATTATCCTTTTATATATGGGTTGTAGAGATGAAATAAACCAGTGAGTGGCCAGATACTCGTCACAGGCATTGGATTAATATTTTATGCATTTTATTTTTCATACACATCTCATTTTTACATATTTTTCTGTTTATACTATTTTCCTTTTTTGTTTGAGCAGGAATAAATATATTTCTGCAGTTTTCAGCTCAGTTCTTAAGGCAACGCTCAGAGATTCCTCTTCATTCCTTTTGGAAATGTTAAGCTCTGAATTCATCTGATGGTTCTGTGGTTCAGAATGTGGTATCTCTCAAAGTGATCTGAATTTCCTTTCTCTCTGTGGCTGCTGAGGTCTGTGAAGGTCAGCCAAGACTTTGCTATTTGTCTGCATGTGGCGAGGTCTAATTTGCTATAGTATTTATTTATTTATTCTTTTTTGCAAGCTTGGTTCTGGGTTTGCTTTCTTTCCTATACCCGTGGGCTCTGCATGCTCCCAACCCAAAACCATTTCCACAACAAACCAAATTCCATGTTATTCTCAATCAAATAGTTGGGTAGGTTGCATTACCAAGAAACCCAGTGTCTTGAAACAGATTGTGTGTGGCTAAATTCACTCTTCGATACATGTTTTGGATTTTGCCTTTTTACCTCAGTGTTCTGCCCTGTTTCTCTCTCCTGGTGCAGCTCAGTTCATTCCATTGCAATGCAATTCCTGGGATCAGCTCACAGGAAACACAATTTTTCAGATGTGGCCAACTGTGCTGGTAGACCATGTGCCTTCTAGGGAAACTGATAAGTTACTTTTGCTCCAGTGGGCCAGCTGAGAGCAGCCCAGAGCTTTAGTTGCAGAAAAGTCTGCTCTGTAAGTGTGTGCTTCATGTCTTCACCTGCCCTTGAACAAACAGAATCCAGGCTGGAAAAGCTGCTGTATATCTAGATTTTTAGAGAGAAGCTACCTGCTTATTTTGCATCTCATTGCTTTGTTATTTTGCCACTTGTTCAATTTTGATTTCTTCCTCAAATACCACTTAAAGCTTAGTTTTCCAGTAATAGCAAAACTGGTATAAATGACTGAGATTGAGGAGAGAGGTTCAAGCATATGATCATAGGATACAAGACCCTTTGTTCTATGAGCTGAACAATTGCTTTGGGCCATCCAAGGCTTAACCCCAGAGAGTTTTACTGATGTAAAATTAATTGTATTATAACCAGTTAGAGTACTCCAGCAAAGACAAGACTTCTGCCAGCAACAGGAAAGAAAAACTCAGATTAAATTACATTAAATTGAGAAGAAAAAAACCCAAAAGCAACCAAACATCCAACCCCAAAACATGTATTTGTGACCTATGTTGAAAGCCATGGGCAGGCAGCAGCACTGATTGTGGAATCATAAAATCACAGTTGGGGCTGGAAGAGACCTCAAAGATCACCTCATTTCAACCCCCCTGCATGGGCAGGGACACCTTCCACTATCCCAGGTTGCTCCAAGCCCCATCCAACCTGGCCTTGGACACTTCCAGGGATGGGGCAGCCACAGATTTTCTTGGCAGCCTGTGCCAGGGTCTTACCTCCACCCTCACAGTAGAGAATTTCTTCCTAATACCTAATTTAAACCTGCTGTCTTTTTAGTTGGAAGCCGTTCTTCCTTGTCCTGTCACTATGTGCCCCATCTCCAGAAAGCACACGAGGACTTGGCTAAGTGCTTCAACTGTTGTACACAGCACCATCCAGAGAGCAGAGATACCCAGAGAGATCAACAGTAATGAAATATTGCTGGTCTAATTTATCAGTTGGTAGGAAGCCTGGAGTTTCCTGAGGTTTATAGTTCCATATTTTTTTTTTTTTTTTTTATAACTGCTAAGGGAGTCCATTAACAGGAAATAAACTGGTCCTAATTCCATTCTGGATGTCACATTGCTGCAGTTCTAGGAGGGACTTGCTTAATCAGGCTTCCAGTAAGCACCCTACTTAAAAGGGATAAGAGTTTTTTTTCAGGTTTGTTTTTTTTTTTTTTCCCCAGGGGATGGTCCCCTCCTTCTACATCTCTTAGCAGGAGGTAAGAAATGCAGAGACCTCTCTCTCTGGGTCAGGAAAAGAGTAATCTTTGAATGTCAGGGTTGTGGACTAAAATAGATGAGAGGCGTAAATAATACAATGAACCAGTGAGTTGATTCCAGCGCTTACCCTACCACATGATGCCTCAGAAAGGAGGATGAAGTGCTGCATATGACTGGTGCTTGATCAAAATAGCCCCCGGTCAAAGTACAGACACAAAGTCAGTGTTCTGCTCTCTGTATGTTGTCCTTCCCTGCGGTCTGGAGAGGGACGTACATCTGATTTCGGGTGGACCAGGCAGACCCTGGTGTGGTATGGGGTGCATCAGCGCTGGGTCTGCAGTCAAAGGTTAATATCCCTGCTTCCAGTTAACTTGGGTTTTCTTTCCTCCTCATAATTCTGGGCAAGACCTGTAGCATTCCCTCCTAATTGCAGGGGGTGGCTGAATTAGCAGAAACAACAGGATTTTTTTAAGTGGAAGATGGTTTTCTGTGCTAAACCACCCGGAACCACTTCTACCCTGGCTAAACCACTTGGGGAGTGCATTGTCATTGTGCAGGGGCCACACTCTGACCACAGCTTCCAGCATGCTTCTTGTTTGCTTTTAAAAAACTCACACAGAATGAATGTGTCTGGAAAGGAGATGCTCTGTTTGTCCATGAGGTCTCATGTGTCCTGATCCTATCCAGGAGGTCTCCGAAGTTCATGAAACATTTGTATTCTGTAGTTCCTGCCCTGTGCTGCTCCACTGACTCTGTTGCCTGGTCCCACCTGCTGAATAAAGTGCTTTTCCTTTTTGTGCTGTTGCTGTTGATGGTTACAGGGATCCCACTGAGGTTCAGGAGTTTTAATGTGAAACAGTTTCCTGACAGGCAGCCTTATTCTGTGTGCATGTAGGGAAACTCCCAAGGCTTTCCTGCAAAGTAAGCTCGGGTAATTCTTCGGGTATTTATGAAGCCTGAGGGAGTTGTTCAAATGAGCAAATGAGAAAATGGACTGCTGGAAAGCACATTAAGACAAATTAGCTAGATAATCTGGGGTGGAATGGATTGAGAAAGGGGTGGCAAGGAAAGACCTTTTTGCCTTATCAGTGGCAAACAACTGGTTGTAGCAGCTTAGCCAAAAACCAGTGGCAAAATGAGCTTCCTCCCTATCCTGGATGAGCACCATCATTAAGTGAGGTTGTGGGGATTAATAGGTCACTGTACAGTGAGTTCTGCTCCAGGTCCTCTTGAAAGTGTAGCCCAAATACACTAATTAATGGCTAGAGGCAAAAGGATTCTAGTTTCCCATTTCTAAAAATATCTGTTCTGCAGTAATTTCTTCAACTACTCCATTATTAACTGTTTTAAGATGATGTCTGTGGAATAAGTTATGTTTTCTAATGGAGGGAATGAGGGAGGATGGTTCTCAGTAAAGTGGGGCTGATACTTGGGTAGGATCTTAAATGGAACCCATGGAAACCCCCTGTAGCCTGTACGTGAGTGCAAAGGGGTAAAGCTGTGCTTGGTTAGTTCTGACAGGTTAGTCTCGGTCTATGTTTAGGCTTCCCAGTATGAGTAAATATTTCTTGTAAAAACCATGCATTACTTGCAAGAGGAGACCTCCCTGCATCACTTTGCTGCTAGGTTTTAGCAGGGAAGCAGGGTAACAGAGAAGTGGTTTCAAAAGGGTTTTCAAGTGTGTGGCTTAAGAGTCCTACTGCACTGGATATAAAATTGCTTGTTTCAACAACAGCAGTAAAGAAACAAACCACCCTGTGCTCTGTGTGACACAGCAGCACACATCGCTCTAAAGATTAGGCCAGGAGGTGACTTTCTCCTCACTCCTGATGCAACCTTAGCCTTCAGAACAGGGAGGAAATGCAAAGCGTTTCATCCCAAGGGCTGGGACCTGTTTGTTCAACCTTGGACTGCTGCCCAAAAGCAGTGCTTGGCAGAGGTACTGAGATTTCCACGTCAGAGCTGGTCACTGATTTAAATTTCCTTGACTTTAAGCTTGGAAGGGACCACTGTGGTGGAGATGCACACTCAGGGCTGGAGTGCAGTGCTCACCCCCAGTTCCTGTTGCTGTGTAACTCTTTTAAAGACACCTTGAGGCAGAAGCTGTGCTGTTGAATCCGGCACACCTCGCATGACGTGCCAGGGCAAGGCTTCTTGATGGTGAAGGTGCACTTGTGACGTGCTGACTGCTCACAGCACTAGCTATGATTACCAAAAATTAGGGCTGCCTGCTTGTGCCTGCACCAGCTCCCTTCTCATGCTCGGCAGGTGCCAGTTTTGTTTTATAAAAGGCGAAGGGGAAAATTCTGCATTTTGTTAACCAAAACCACCCACTTTTCTCCCCGAAGGCTGGCCGGGTACACATCAACACCTTCTTGAATGTATAATCACAAAAATGCATTCATGCATGAGCAGTGTGACCTTCCTAGTATGCATGAAAGCAGTAGGTGAAATAAAAAAAAAAGACCCATGCAGTTGAAGCTAAAGGGAGAGAATAAGTTGAAAAGCCACGCACCAAGTGTTTGTTAATTGAAAGTAAGTGTTAGAAAATAGATCTCTCAAAACAGTGGGATGTGCAGGTGTGTGAGCATCTCCATTTCCAAAGGAAGGCTGGCATCTGTGGGAGGAGGGGTGGTAGGTACAGTTAGCTTTGAACAATGGTTGATTATTTTTCGTAGCACCTACACAGATGGAGCCTGAAACTGCTCAGATGAGACTCCAGGTTGTTGCTGTGAGCTTGGCCTGACTGCAAGGAAAGAGAGCAGGCTATTTGTACCCAGACATCATCACCTCCTTGCTCCTAATCCTGCCTAGAACATTCCCATGGCTCAGCAGGGCTTAACCTGTGCTTTCTCATCTGAACATGTTCACTAAAGCAGTGGCTGCTTCAGCTGATTAAGCCCATGTCTCACTTACTGAGCGTGGCAGCAGGAGGACGTGGTGGCTGCGACGTTCGTGTGCCTGGCCTGGGTGCCAGAGCATCTCTGGTTTGTCAGCAGTGGAAAGACTGACGTTGATCTGGATTGCAGCTGACGAGAAACTGCTCCACGGACAGGCATAAACAGTGGCCTTGGAAAGGCAGCAGGAGAGGAGGCTGGTTCTGCAGTGTTCCTGTTGGGGGGTTCTGAATCAAACAGTCAGAGCTGGTGGGAACAGCTTCAGCCTCTCCAAGGAATAAAGACAGTCTTTCCCACCTCTGTGTTTCAGGTCTGGCAAGAGGATTAAGAAGACCAGGAAGTACGACATAATCACCACCCCAGCCGAGCGGGTAGAAATGGCTCCTCTGAACGAAGAAGACGACGAGGACGAAGACTCAACAGTGTTTGATGTGAAATACAGGTACTGCTGCCATCCATCCAGTTAGACTTGCTCACTGAGCTCTTGTTAGTAAAGACAGCTCCTTTATTTCTCTGCTGCGCTGACTCGGCAGGGATGAGGCAGTCACAGTCCCCCTCTTTGCCCCCAGCATTGTCCCTTTCCTTTTCACTCCTCAGCCTGTTCCCAGCACACACGGCTCTGTCCTCCCCTGCTCCCGCAATGACCCTGTCACTGCCCCCAGGCTGTCTGCCCTCCTCTTTCCCCTGCAGAGCAGCACAACGGGATACACGTGTCCCAAATAGCTGACAGGGTTTGACAGACTGCACTTCCCCTCTCGGGCAGCTGCTGGCAGCCGTTCTGTGTGCTCACAGTGGATGGAGGTCTGTGGATCAGGGGTCGTGGATCCAGGGCTGCTTTCCCAGGCGCTGCCGTTGCTGTGAGCCTGGGAGGGAAATGAGAATGAATTTCCACGAGATTTGTACCGGAGTGCTCCCAGGCTGGTCTGTGACACAGAGAGGACTGTGGTCCCTCAGTGATGTGTCAGCAATTATCCCTTAGCAACAATCTTTTCTTAAATATGTTTGTCTTTTTGAGATGGAAGTGGTGTGACAACCCAAAACTTCTGGTGCCTATTCTGGGCCTGAAGATTTATGGCAACAACTCAGCACACAGAGATGCTGCTTGTTGATTTATGGCAATCAGGGTATCTGCATCTCTTATTTTTATTTGCATCAAGCCATCCACACTATTCAAGTTGTGTTCTCATCCAAATAAGGCCTACTCTAAAATCTGTCCTACTTTGGCTGAAATAGGCTCTCCTAATTATAAAAATGCAGATCCTGAAAACTTCTAACTGGAGATTTTATAGACTTTACTCACATTGCCCATCTCCTAACTTTGGAAAAGAGGGAACACCACATCTGCTCTGAGCACGTGTGCCAACATCTGAACCACACACCACTGTATGCTCCACTGGTTGTTTCCAAAATCACTGCATTAGTTCTCTATAAAAATCAGGAAATAGTTGGGAGCCGTGAAACAATGAAGGGTGTGAGTCAAGCCTTTATGTGTAAACAATTAGTTCTTGATTTAGAAGAGTCCTATCAGTCCTTACCTGACTTTTGCTGTTCCCTGTAGCTGCCCTGTGTTTGCTCTAACAATTTCAGCTTGTGCAGTTTGTACTTTGGGACCGAGCTTTGTTAAACCCAGAGTGCAGAGATCTGAGTCGCCGTGGCCTGTTTAAGTGGCCCACATCTCCCACCCTTTTCCTTTTAATTCCCTACTTTCTCTGTGAACTTTTGGAAATGGGATCAGAGAGTTTTTTCCTTTAAGAATGAGAGCAGAAGGATCTCAATCATGGCAGTACTTCAGGACAAGATGTCTAATAGTAAAATACTGGATGAACAAAGAGAGCTCGCTGGAAACCATTTGTCTCTTGAAGCTGTGTTCGTGTTATCTGACGTTGCTTCCCTGGAGCAGGCACTCTGCCGCTGTCACTGAAGGTATCGGCTCACCCTGGGTCCCTGTTCTTGGCCATCCAGTCCTCATTTCAGCTGTGGGAATTCCTCCCTTCTGCCACAGTGCAACAGCTATTAAATTCCACATTTTCTGCAGTCCTTGCTGTTTCAGGCATTCTTTTGTTTAGCTCTAACAGAGCTACTCAGTTTAGCGGGGGAGATCATCTTACAGACAGCTCCTTAGCAGTGCTGATTTTGGGAAAGCTTCTCTGAGGATACATTTGCTATAAAAGGTGTCAAGCTCTCTGGTTCCTTTGTGCAGCTTGGAGAGTATATCCCAAACCGTTCACAAATCCTGTCTCCAGTAAAGAGACTTCTTTGCAAACTGGAGTTGCTGAGTTTGACCATTGACAACCCCATTAAACCAGTCAGGAGGTTCTTCATAGGTGCTTGTGTTCAGATGGGAAGAGAGGGATAGAGCTGCAGAAAGGGGAGCCCAGACTTGCCCACAGTGAGTCAGGGAACAAACTTCTAACAGGTCTTCTGTTGGGGTACCTGCCCCAGTCCTCCCCTACCCCCAAACTGGCATCCATGGTGTGGGAGGCTCTGGGCGGGTTTGTTTGAGATCCCCTCCCATCGCTGAAAGATCTGTGCTGGCACTTGCATCTGTGTTTGGGGGAGTAATTGAGATTCTGTGGTCTCTCCCTGTGTAATGCAAACAGCTCTCTAATTAAAAGGCAGTTGGTGTGGAGAAGCAACAGGGGAGAAGCCACATTTACCTCTCCAATTGTTCTCGTGCAGTTAATTTTCTTTCCTTTAAAGCTTTGTCCTTGTGCGCATTTGTTTCCAGTCTTACATGAGGCATCAAAGAACAGCAGACAGTGTAAATTGGGCTGTTGGATGAAGGTCGTTGCTATTTTTCTCCATTTTTTTTTCAGGAGGCTTTAAGGTTTTAGGCTCCCAGTAGAAACCGCCCCCCTCCGCCCCAGCTTCCCTTGGGCAGTGGAGCAACAAGAAATAACCACCTTCCTCCAGTAAGGCAGACTAATGAGACCACTTCAAAATCTTACCCAAACACAGCCCTTTCTGTGCATGCAAAAGCCACCCACTGCTGCTTCTGTCAAATGTGTGCTGGATCAGATCCCCTCTTTGCAACCTCATTCCAGGAGCAGGGAAGCAGCTCTGTCAGTGGCCTCTCTAATCCTGCAGGCACAATTTCTGTGTGCAAGAGAGGGAAGGTATAAATCAAAGATTGTCACAGAGTGAAGGTGCCAGATCACTTGGACATTGGCACCTCCTTAAAAAGCTTCATGGAAACCACTGTTTTAATATGTATGTTTCTGGATGTATTTGCTCTGGTATCGAGAGAGGCATTTGGATAAAAAGTTCGGGAATTGTTCTGAAATTATTATAGAGCTACACAAAGAAAGCAAACCGAGCAATGGAAAGAGTGTTTGTTTCTTGATCATCAATTCAGTCTGTGCTAAAGGCTGAAAAGCATCCTTGTCCAGTTGATTCCTGGACTATATGAACTGTATTGGTCATCATTTCCCAGATGTCAGATGTTTTTTCAAGTTTTATGATGGGAGTTGCTGCACATCTTCAAAAATGAGTTAGTGGAAAGCTAAATCCCATCCCCCAAATGTACTCTTTCTCATCCCACAGATAGACCTTGATTTGAAGATTTCCCTCTCCTCTTTGCTGCTTTAGCACTTTCTGTCAAGAAGGCAAGGGGAATTTGCACGGATTCTGTGATCTCCGTGATGGAGCTAAGCCATTGATTCATCAGGCGTTTGGCACTGAGTGATACTCAAGTAGAGAGCAGTGAAGTAAAGTAGGTTACAGGCAAACGTCCCCAACAAACTGGTGTCCATCCCCCACCACCGAACACTCCGCTTGTTTTGTGTAATAAGAGAAAAGAGATTAAAACAGCTGCAAAAAGAACCAGTTTCTGAAAAGGTAAATAAAAGTGTTAGCTCGTTAAGCTTATTAACTCTAGCGTAGCTCATTGGGGGATTTCTTGTCAGCTTCAATAGGAAGCTGAAAACAAGTTCTGAATAAATTCTGTGGCGCCTTGCACATGAAAGGCTTTGAAAGCACTTCAGTAATCTGGGATATCAGCAGTGACTCCTCTCCCTGCTGACTTGCAGCTGTTGGAGGCAGCGAGTTCTGCCTTTCCTTCGCCTGCGGAGCCCGGCTGGGGGAATTTCACAACTGTCCAGGGCAACATGTGCCATGTGACAGCCCAGAGCTGGGGAAAGAACTTGGAATTTAAATGCTAGTCCTGATGTCTGGCTCCTAAATAAATACTGATAGAAAGTTTTTCTTGGGGTGGATTGAAGCCTCTGTCCTTCCTGTCGGCTGAGTAAAATTCCTCAGTTTGTTTTCCCTATGGATTGTCATTTTTCCCTCTAACAGCAGCAGCAACAGCAGAACGCAGAAGCGGTTTAGGAATGCATCTTCCAAAGTGCTCTTGAAAGGAGAAAGATTTATGTGTAAGGAGCAGTGGCAGGCTGAGGGAAGAGGACAGGAATATTTATTCAAGCATTGTGGGTCTAAAGGGCTTTTGAGAGCTTGCAGGACGTTTTAGAGGAAAGATGCACCACATGTAAGGGCTGGATTCTGAATTCATCCCTTTTTCAGGCACTGATAGCATTGAACTGTATAGAAACATCTTCAGCACAGTTGCAGGGCTCAGCCTTTGATGTACTTGAGTCTTGGGAGTCTCTGTAAAATATGGGTTACACTGTTGGTGCCTTCTCTAGGACTACATCCTTTCCAGAGCCTGACTGCGTGTGCAGCTCTGAATGGAGCATGGAATTGTTCCGTTTGTTACTGCGAGGCGTTCACTCTCAAGGGAGCAGGTCTAATGGATTTTTTTTCCAGTGAAAGCTGCAGGCAATTCTGGATGATGCCAGGTGAATTGTAGTGGGGTTTATAGCAGCTTATTTTTTTTCCCCAGCAGGCAGCAGTGACAAGTTGTGTGTAAATGGAGGGGTATCATTTATCCTCATCTAAAGGGGGTGCAAATCACCAACACAGGCAGCAGCTCACTATAAATACAACAGATTGCCAAAGCTTTGGTGCTGCTGTTAAGGATATCCCAAAGGACCACAGCAGGGGAGAAAAAGAGATAGTCAAAAAGCAATTTTTGCTGGGTTTTGAAGGCCAGTTCTTTCCTGATGCTGCTGTAACAGTTGTTGCAGAGCACACCGGTTCTGCTGCTCCTGCAGTCCTACGGGGGGAGGGCTCTCACCTCCTTCCTGGAGTGTAACAAGTTCCTATTATGATATTTTTGAACCCTGAAGCAGTTAAGGCAATAGGGTGTCAGGAGAAGCATCCATAGCAAGGAGGATGGTCCATGCGTGTTGATGGGTAAGGGGTGCACCAGTGTGAAAAAGCTGTGAGGTCCAGATGTGGTTTCATGTGCCTCCCTGTGCGCATTCCCTTCTCTGCTCTGCACAGTGACTGGCTGCAGGGTCTTCCAGCATCCGGCCTTTGTCTCACCTAACTCTGCTTTTGTCTTCCCTTGCTATCTCGTCTCCTGGCATGGCACTAACATCCCATCAGTGCCACCAGATACATGAACTGCTGGAGGGGACTGGTGACAATCCCGGTGAATGATCCTGCCTTTTCCTGTGTGGCCACTGGGATTTTTTTTTCCACTTCACACGTGGGTTCTCATCTCTGCCTGTGAGCTCTTCAACTGCAGATCTCCAGCTGTACTAACTCTTGTGCTTTCCAGGTAAAGCGGCTCCGTGGAGCGTTGGTGCCCTGCAAGATGTCATTCTGCTGTCGAGGGACCTGCTGAACCCATAACTGTGAAAGGGAGGCTTTCATCTCTGCAGCATTACAACCAAACCAAGCCTCACCTCCTCAAGGTGCTGTTGGTACAGCAGGCTGTGGATCTTCTGACTAAAACAGCACCACTTGGTTCCCTGGTGTCCCGACTCCTGCGTTGGAATGACCAGAGTTCCTCTTTGCAGACTTGGCTCTCTCGCTTTAGGAGGGCTGCAGTGTCACCAAAGCATGACAAGGTGCAGCTCCTTACGGTCTAAATAAGTTTTGCAGGAGGAGGAAGACAAGGAAGATTAAACTGAGCTGTCCCAAGGACTTGTTTTCTGAAATACTAATTCGACACTTCGGTCACTGTTAAACTTTGGTCATTGTTAAACAGATCATGTGTTTAAAAAAAAATCAAGAAGTATTTTTGGGCCTTACAGAGGTGACTTAGGACTGAAGATGGTAAAAATGTAAGCCATGCTGAAATGCCACACTACGTTTGGTGTAGGGTTTTGGGTGGGAAGGGGTTGGGAGGTTGACTCATGTAGGAAATTTTCTTGACTTGCTACTGATTTTTTTTTTTTTAAACAACAATTGCACTAAGTTTTCATGATGACACTCATTGTCCCAAGGAGCTCTGATCAGACCAACTTCAGTAAGTGAGACCACAGGGAAATAGGAAGAATCAGGCATGCTCTAAACTACAGCAATCTTGGATTAAAGAAGATATATTTTTGTAATTTTCTGCCCTTCCACTGGGAGTAAAACCAGTGTTTTGTACTGTCCTGTGCTGACTGTAACTTGTCTACAATTCATCTATATTACCTTTTTGTAAGCAAAGTAAGTCCTCATGTGGAATGATTGGATTGCAGAGAGAACATGTCTTATTTTTCATGGAAGCTTCATGTAAGTGATCGTATTCTCTGTCAAACTGGAAATTTTCCCTTACTACCTGCTTGACAAAGCTCATTTAACTCAAGGACGCATTTTTACCCGTTGCTTCCTGCTGTGCTTTGTGCTGCAGAGGTCAGAGCTGTGGGATGACACTGTGGGAATTAGATTGCTGCATCTGGAAAGGTCGGGTTTGGGAGACCACAGGCATCCAGGCATTCCAGGCCAGCGGTAGAAAGGGCAAACCTAACTGGGTTAGCTTCTCTACTTTGTGGTTTTCCTTTAGAGTAACCACAGATGAAGTTCAGACTTTACTGTTTACTGCACTCCTTAACACCTTCTATTTTGGGTTTTTAAGCTGGCTGGAACCTTGCTTTTCTTGGGAAACACATCTTTTCCAATTGTTTTAGGATTGTCCCACTGTTTGCTTGACCCTCTCCCAGCCTTAAAATTGCAGTCCCTCAAGGAGACTGCAGTTTCTGGCAAAGCACCAGCCTTGCAGCAGGCTGCCACTTTTGGGATTTTTATCTTTTTTGTTTTAAAGCCCTATTGAGATTTGAGGCTTGTTGAGAACACCAAACTGCTTGGTCATGATACCACGACCTGCGCCAGTTCTGTGTGGTTTCCCCTTGGCCCTTCAGTCAGTAAAAGGAGGTGAAAGGGAAATTTTTTCCTTTCCAGCAGCCTTGTGCATTCATCCCAGCAGCTGCCATACCACAGCTTGCTTTCCCTAGCTGTGACTCAGCAAAGGCTTTGCAGACAGCCAACTTAGCCTGGATGGAAAAATCCCAAAGCAGACTGTTTTGTTCATATGAGTCATCAAGGCAATATAAAATGCTCTGTTATTTTCATTCATGGAATAGTTTGAGTCATTCTGTGCCACTGTTACCAAGCAATATTTGACATGTCAGCTGCGGGGTGAGGATGGGCTGGGCAGGTTGTTCTGGCTGGTAGGAACCACAAGGAGCAAGGAGTGGAACGATGCTGCAGGTTGAGGTAAGGTCTGGAGCTCTTTGCCCACCTCGGTAAAACAGGTTTCAGGCTCTAGGCAGGATGCTTCAGAAGGAAATAATTTCTTCAGGGCTGCAAGACTTTGAAGGCTGGGAATTGAACTTCTCGGGCAGACCAAGCCCTTTTGAAGTCAGAGAAGTGGCGATGCTGAGAGGAGAGAGGGAGGTTAAAAGCTTCTGTTGGCGTTTGTGGAAGGAGGGGACAGGGTGAGGTGGCTGCCCTGTCTGTGCAGGCACCATGGCAGCGTGTTCATGTCCACTGTCCTGCCACGCTTACTGAACTGAGCATCAGGCACTCTCAGAGTGGGGGACAGGGAATGAAACCATCTCTTTGCACAAAAGAAAGGCAAGACCAAGTTATGTTGGAGAGAGATGAGAAGAAAAGATGCACGAAGGGCACTTCTCCCTTCTGAGGGCAAGTTGGTTCTTGAAATCAGGTTTTCCAGCGACTTCAGGTCACTTGCTGAGTTAGGCTGGCAAAGGCCTTCTGCTCCCCTTGCTTGTAGCTAAAAAAAAAAGAAAATCCCACTATTTTCACAACATGGCCAAATCTCAATGGTGGACAGGGACCAGGTATTTTAGATGTTGATGATGGAGGTGCTCAGTGGCAGCTGGGAGTTCCTGGCTCCTCGGGGAAGTCCCAAACTGTGTGCCATAAGCTAAAAAGTGCTTATAGGGAAGCAGCAGCTGCTTGGTGGAAATAAAAGGTCAGCCTGACCAGTTGCTCATGGTCATGAAAATAATCCGAATGCTCTGTCTGAATCTCAGTTGCTGTTGCAAATGTGAGGCAATGTTTACCTCTACAAAACTTGCTGTATGTGATTTAAAGTGTCTGGTTAAATATTCTATAGCTATATTTAGTTAAGATTTTAAGAGCACTTGATGTGACTCATCTAATAGTATATATATATGAATATTTTTTTAATAGTAGAAATCAGTTTAAAACATAGTTTTAATAATTTGAGCTGTTTGGTTCAGGTAGTTCTCTAGGAGTTCATCAGAGAAGAAATAGCCATTAACCACTACATGAGTTTTTTACCCTAATGTTCTGTGTATTTTACACTGCAGATTTAATCTGATTGTGACTGTAACGTGTCTTAGTATCTGCTGCTATTTTGTGTTGCATAGTCAAACTTGCTTTGTTCAAGAGCATTTTTAAAGGCATATTATTTTGTTACAGAAAATGAAAACAGAAATGTTATTACAGCTGTCTGCCTGTAGCTCGCTTACTGCTTACAGAATCCACCGGCTCCTGGCTGAGGCAAACAGAGTATGTGAGTCAGAGGCTTTTCCCTTTGTGCATGTGGAGGGAAAAGTGCACAGAATTGCAGCTGCTTTACTCCAGCCACGGCCCTGTCACCGGAGATTACACTTGAGAAGGCAGTGTGCCGTGCTTACCTGCAGAACTAAGTACACAGATAGCTTTGTATTTGCATTTCCCCCCTTTTTGTTCCCTGGAAGTTGCAGAGATGACTGCAAAAACTTGTTTAGCACACTAACACTGTGATCCCCTAGTGTTTATCTTAAGGCCAAACTTACTTGTAGGAGTCTGCAGACACTAACGAAGCTTGAACACGTAGACACTAATTAACTCAAACACTTTGTTTATAACTGTTCCCTCTAATTCCATGTACATGGTATAATCTCTGCAGGGTGGTGGGCTGGGGTTTTTGTTAAAGATTTTTCCTTGTTAAATTAGTTTCTGTGTGTGTCAGGAGGTATCAGGACCAAGTGTTCAGTTTTGTGCAATTGCTTTGAAGTTTTTTTTAAAAAAAGAATTTGTCATTGTGACCAAAGCTTCTTTTTAAGGAAAAATTGGTTGTGTTTGAATGGACTTCATGTGTTTCAGTAGAAACTGCCACCATTAAACATGTTCTTGAAATCCCTGTGCTGTGTGTTATGTTTAAGGCAGGAATGGGAAAGGGGTGTTGCATTTTGGAGTGAGGTGGATGTGAGAGCACCTGTGCGATCCATTTTAGCAGTTCTCAGAGGACTGTTTTCCCTCCTGGTTATGGAGATCAGACACTCCTGGGCTCTGGAGCAGCTACGGGACAGACTGGTCCAGCACCCTGTGCAGGGATTAGCTCTGTCTCTGCTCTGCCATGTACCACATGGTATCTCTGCCTTGATGTCTTCACCTCTTCAGGAACAGTCTTAAGAGTAATTCAGTGCTGCAGACAAGAGGCAGCTGCTGTCCCACCTCTGCCTTTTAAATTATGTCCTGCCAGCAAAATATACCTCAGTCTAATTCAAAATACCCAACATAATGCTGTCAGCCTTGAGCCAGCTGCTGAGCAGCAAAGCTGGTTTGTGTAGGAAGCTGTAAGACCCGTCAAGGTGAGCCCCAGCCCAGCGCTGGCTAAGCAGGACCGGCTGCTCTTAGCACAGGCTGCCGCAGCGAGGATGTCACAGAACAACAGGCAGAGGCTGCAGTCGCTGGGGTGCTTACCTTCCTGGTGAGGTCTCAAGTGGAAGATGAGCAAATGACCAAAAATCTGGCGGAAATTATTACCTAAGTAAGAGCTGAAGAGCTGAGTTTGATGAAGGTGATTGAAGCAGAGGCTGTGTGAGGAAAGGGCAAGGCTCAGCTTAACGCTTTCTGAATTTTGATACGGGCAAGCCCAAAGCTGCAACAAATATTTTCTCAGTTAAGTCTTCATATATTTTTTTTTCCTAAATGGATCCCATTAAAGGGTTATGCAGTATCTAGAAGAGTTTTGTGTGGGCCAGAGTACAACACAGCTTCCCCTCTCCCGTGGGTGGCTGTTACCACCCTCGTACAAGCTGCTGCTCTTATTAGCTAGTCTGCGTGCAAGAGTTGAGGTTAAGGGAACAGAGCTAATTCACATTTATAACCCTGGAAAAGGCGGGGGGATGTCTTCCTTGTGTCTCAGTGTCAGTGATCTCTGGATGCCTTGATACTGATAACTGCAAAATTGTCAGCAATGTGTGGCAAATGCTATCAGAGACAGGAGCTGAACGCTGAGATGATTGGAATCATGCCTGACAACGAGCTCTATTAAGAGTAGGAAACAGGAACAGCTCTAATTGCTTAAGACCGAGTAGTCTGTAACCACGCTGCACAGAAACACTTAGGATAGTTAATCTCCCTATCAGCTGGCAATTACCAATTTTGAAGAGGCCAGAAACTCTTCTAGCTCTGGTTTCAAACACAACTCCCACTCCAGGTTGGCTCGCTTCTCCCGTGGCCATTTGCTCACAGCTTGTTAGATGAGCCAAACATATTTCAAAACAGTACTTCTAATTAATGGAAAACAACTCTTCAGCTCAAGAAAGCAGCATGGAAGGCGTGGCCATTGCTTTTAAAGCTAAGAAGCAAAGGGTGTTAAAAATCCAGATGCAGTTTTTGATGGCTTAGGAGGCATAAAGCTGGTTTCTAGGCTTTTCTCTCCCCTCATCCTGGTGTCTCCAGCCATCTTGTTCACTCAACTCACCTCCACGCTGGGGGACCAGCAGCACAGGGGAGCCCAGCTCCCCCCAGCTCCATGGGGAGGGGAGAACCCACTTAGGCTGCATATGGACAAGGAAGGGGAAGGCAGGTCCTGAGGAGCTTGAGCAGCTGCTTCAAAGCTTCAACCAGCCTGTTTAATCTCTATCTTGGAAGATGTTACAGTCCTAATTGCCAGCCCTCAAAGGCTGCCATCCCTGGCTTGAGAACACACTCCTGGCTGTTGTCTGTCGCTGCCCAATCCATCCTGCCCAGTGATGGGGGGAACCCACTGATCTGAGTGTTCCAGAGTGATTCCCTGGCCAGGGTTTCAGCTCTGTCGTGTGCAGATGGGGGCTATTGGTTTGAAGGATGAGGAGGGATAAGGATTAGATGACCTACTGCACCACCTCAGCCAGGGAATTTATTTTAAGGCTTTTCTGTGAAGGGTAACACATCATCTGCTTAAAGCTCATCCTGACTCCTCTGGGCTTCTTGCAGTGGCTCTTTGCAGATAATTTAATTCAGCATACATGTTGTTATTCTGGCCTATCAACAGTCTAGCACCAGATAGCTGCCCAGGACCTTTACCAATTCCAAAAGCCAGATGAGCCAGTTTAAACATCTTCTCTGACCTGTGCTGAGCAGCACAGAACATCCTTGGGGACTCCTCTGCCAAGTCTAAATGCCGGTGAAATACCTGTGGCACAATTGCCTCTTAGATCCAGGCTGGAAAGAGACTCTCTCCGGGCTATAGGATCACAGAAACCAACCTCCCCTCCAGACTCACCAGCCCTGCTCACAGTGAATCCTCACCTGTGAGTTTCAGATGTGCATTTCTTGCCAGGGAACAAGTCTGTTAAAGGGACCTGTGTGGATGTGGCTGGTCCTCATCAGCTCTGGTGCCAGCCCAGAATAACCACTGTGCTGCTGCTGAGCAAAAATAAACTCTTTGTCATCAATTCCTTGAAGCATCACTTCCAAGTCCTTTGCCTCCCCCAGCTGTTTCCCCTCCACGGATTTCCAGACTGTCTGTGCCTCAATACAAACATATTTATCTGAAGAGAAGCTCTTCTTTACAGACACATTTCTCTCCCTCTGCCCTCAATTCATAAAGGTTTAAGCTCAGGTCAAGAACATTTGACATTTCCCCACTTCATTTTTACCTGGCTGTCAGCAGAGTTGTCTCAGTGGTGCCTTTTGGACAGGGTCTGAAATTACCTGGTTCTCTCCATCTCCTTGCATGAGGACTTCTGCAGCACAGATCCCAGTGGCACTGAGAGGATTCTCAGGTAAACAGAAGAAACCCCAGCCTGTTTAGGCCGTTTCTCCTGTTTCCTGTGTATGATAACTTGTTTTGGGGTCAGACCAGTTCCTCTCGCTGATGGTGCAGCAATGCTTTCAGAGCTTGGCAGTGAACGCAGTGGTCCCTGCCCTTCTTCCCCTCCTGCCCCTTTTGCCGTCCAGCTTCCCTTGGTATTTCTGCCACCAAATTCCCAGTTTCCTGACTCCCATCCCTTCTGTGCATTACCTGTGGTACAGATTAACAACACCCTTGTGGATAAAGCTGTGGCAAAGGAGAAATAAATCTGTTTATTTTGGACCAACAAGGCAAAACGTTGCTGCAACAGCCTACCTATGAGGATGGGTCTTGCTGGAAAGGCAGGTGTTACCCAGAACAATGCCGAGATCCTCAGGAGCTGCCACTTCCCGTGTCTGACTCAATGAGCAAACGCACACGCCCGTGGAACTGGATGATCTTTAAGGTCCCTTTCAGTCCAAACCACTCCGTGATTCCGTGATTCAAGGTTCCAATCTGAGCTCCTGTAGTTAAGAGGGAGGAATATTTAGGTGCTCTTAGCACTCCTGAAACTTGCTAAGCTTAAATAAAAGAATGGTCCTGCTCAGGATGCTCACAGACAGGGCTGTCTGTGAGCTCTTGCTGAAGAGCTTCTATTTAATGACCTGTTCAAATGAAGGACATACTCTGTCCCTCTGCTCATACATAATATTTTTAAAATCACATATTTGCAGTGCATTGTTCATTGCTATTCAAGGAAACAAGTGATTTGCTTTTAACGTAATCACTATCAGAAATAAGTTATTCAGCATTTACTGCTTGGAAGTTAAAAAGGGAATCTGAATTTCTTTTTAGTCCCTTCCTCTTTTTTGTAATAGATATACAAGCTGCAGGGCACACTTTTATGCTCCTGTAGCCAAGATTTTTTAGAATTGACTAATAATCTATTTTGCATATTTATAAACACTTTATTATTTATTAATGGTGCATTTCAGGAGCAAATTTATAATCCTGCCATGTGATCTCACCCTTTTAGAGGAAAACGGTTGCTCGTGTCAAAGAGCTGGAAATTAGAGCTGGCATAACAAAGAAACGAGTGAGAATATCTCATTAGTGTGAGAGCAAACAGGCAGGAGCCTCTGCGAGGATGAATACACGCACACGAGGTGCACGCACGGAGATGTCAAATGCAGAACACAGCACTCAAGATGTATCAATTCCTGCTCTGCTTGCTCTAAACCCACCAGAACACGGCACAGCCCTTCAGTCGTGTAAAACCACTGGCTCAATGCACCCAGAGCTCACTCTCCAAGCTGACATCACTGCCCTTGGCCACGCCACCTCCAGGTATTTTAAGCTTCAGGGTTTTGAAGAATCCTGATGTCCACCTTGGTGGGTTCAAGCCTGCAGATCAGATACAGGTGACCAATCACCTCACTGCTGCTGGAAGTCACAGATCCCTCACCCATTTCCAGTCTCAAATCTGGATGTCTCAGGCATCCCCTCTCCACCCTGAGCATTATCAAACCACTCGGAGAGGGGTGCCAGGAGCAAACAAGCACATGTACAAATGTGTCTGATACCACCATTATTTCACTTAAAACCAAAACGTCTTCTGTGTGCTCAGAACAAAATCCTCTGAGCTACTTTTTCTACCTTACCTGTCTCTAGGAAGCCCCTGGAGATCTCTCTGGTGAGGAGTGGAGCTCTGCTGCTCTCCATGAGCTGGTAGCTAATGAAACACCTCCCAGCCACCTTGTACCACTTGCAGTGATTGCTCCACCTGTGCCTTTTATCATTTTCTGGTCCTGACCCTTCTTCCCTCCCATCTCATCAAGTGACCAAACACCTGCCAAGTGCCATCCTTTCTAAAGCTGCTCCTCCCACCCCAGGCATTATCCACGAGACCCAGGTGGAGGAGGAAGCCCAGTGAAGAAGGCACAAGGCTGCTGATCCAAAACAGAGCTGGCAGCTTGTGTAAAGACACAGTGCTGGGCTCAAAGTTTCTTAGTTATTCAGATTCACCAAATCACACCCCTTTAAGTGCAAGGATGCTGAGGCTGCCCCTGTGCTTGCCCTACGGCACCATGGCTGTGCTTCTGGGGAAACATGTCATTTTTGGAACCTGTGTGTCCAGAACTTCACCATACAATACCTTCCAACAGCTTCAGTGGTGCTGTGTGCATTTCTTACCCCTAGAAGATGCTTTCTCCTGGCTCCTTCCAGCCATAAAATGAATGACACTTCCTTCCCAGGTGCCAGGGCAGGATTATTCAGCCGTTTAACTTTGTGGCTGGGCTTGGAATCGCTGCACGGCTGGCTGGCTTTCCATCAGGCGGGCTTGCAGCTTGTGCCAACCTGGGCAGCCTGAGCCACAGGAAAGACCTCTCAGAGCTCCATCCCTTAACCAGGGCTTCACAAGTCAGCCAGGGCATCACCACCCTGCACAGAGGGCTGCAGAACCTAAAGCTCTCACAAACTCAGGTCAAAAGCCCGGGAACCACATCTGTCTCTTTTCGCTCCTAAGCTGGCAAGCAGGGAGTGCGTAGTGAGGTCTCTCTTGGTAAGGGAGAGGTGATTAATGAGTCTGGCTCCTAAAAGCTTGGAAGGAGAACTGAGGAGACCTGCCAGGCTCTTCATCAGCAGAACAGGCGGCCGGGCACAAGGTGGGTCTGCTCCCGTCACGGGGAGTGCTGTGCAGTTTGGCCCGTGCCGGAGGCATCAAGGTGCTGCTGCTGCCCTGGGGCAAAAGCCTCTGAAAGGTGATGTTTCCTCTGCTCATTTTATTTTATTTTTCTGAAAGGAACTCGGAGCGTTTGGAGTTCTCTTTGATAGGATTTTCAGAGGAAGCAGAGCAAACCGGCTGTGCCTCGCCTTCTGACGGGGAGCAGGTGGGGAAGAACAGAAGTGCAGGGGAGAAGGTGGATGGAGCTGCAGTTTGGCTGCGGATCCGAGTGTAGCAACATGTCATTAATGCCGTATAATTGTTCCCTGCACCTCGAATAATGTGAAAAGCATTAGCAGTAATAGCAGCTCCGTTATGTTCCTGTTTTGATGTGCTGTCTAAAAAAAGTGAAATCTGAGGAAGGACATGAGGAACACAGAATTTTAGTCTTCCTTTGGCATTTTGTTTTTGTGCAGAACCTGGAAATACTTCATGGAAGCCTACTAAGGGCTAATAAAAATGTGTGCAAACAGAGGAAACCTTTATGCAGCTCACAAATATCGAGTGTGCAGCAGTTGTGGGGTTAGTCAGTGGTTTCAGTGCTGCACTGAGCTTTTGTACACCATGTCTGTGACCCTCCCAAAAAACCATGAGCTGCTAGGTCAGAGACAAAGAGCCCTTGTTAGGAGCTACCTTTGTTTAGCAGAACTAATTCTGCTGGCTCGGAAGCCTTGTTGGGATGGAGGTAGAAGGTGCAGGGGACACAGCCTGGCTTGAAGCACTGGGGGAAGAATCTGCTCCTGCTGTTGTGGAGGTCAGCTCAGCCCTGGTGACGCGTGTTTAACGTGGCCAATACATTAAATCATCTGGCTCGATGGCTCCAGCTCTCTCCCCATCACACTCCACTGGCTGGCTCTCGTCACTGGGGTGTTTGGAAATGTGGTGTGGCACCTCCTAGCACCCAGAGGATGTCACAGCTTGGTGTCATTCAGCCTGCATTAGGCTTCGGTGCAGCACATACTGACCCACGAGTGAGGGAAGGAGGAAGGGTTCCTGCCAAAAATGCAGCTGGTTCAGCTGTGGCTCTGCTGAGACAACACAAAGGAGGATTTCCTGTGCTGCCAGCTCCCAGCCAACAAGCCCCTATTTTGTTCTCAGTACATGGACATGTTGTTTTGGTTTTTTGACTTTGCCCACCCAGCAGTAAAAAGCCAGAAGGATGGACCCTGTTCCTGCTGCCACCAACACAAATGTGGAGCTTCCCCCACTGCTTGCAAGAATTCAGTGCCTCGTGTGTACAAAACAAACTGATTTTCCTTTCACTGCAGTGCACAGAGGGGAGACACGCCTCGGAGAGGTCTCAGAGGCAGTGGGGCTGGTGGATGGGTGGGTGCACGGAAGATACTCAGGTGAGGTGCTGCAGTTTGTCACACCTCACCCCCTTTTCCTGCCCGAGGCGGCCTGCAGCCCGCAATGCTCACCCTGTCACAGGGCGTTTGCCGTCGCTGCTGCCAGGAGATTTCCTGACACTCGCTGGGGAGCAGGGACTCGCTGAGAAGGAAGAACTCGGTGCGGCAGCAGCCCAGAGCGAGGGGAGGTGAGAAAATCCCTTGCACATGAGGCAAGAGGCCAAGCTGAGATTCCACAGTTTGCTGAGGCACGGTCTTTGCGACGACCTACATTTGTGCAGGATGTATGGGATGCAAACACACACGGGACACGATGGAAGAGCTGGGGAAGGGCAGGAGTGCGGTGTGGTTCCTGGGAAGGCTTCGGGAGGCTGTGCTGGTCGGAGCCAGACCCTCAGGGCTGGGATCAGTGCTGCACCAAGTGTGCTGGTCCTGAACCCAGCCGGGGTGCCTGACCTGTTTTCCATCAGCCAGTAACAGCATGAAACCAGTGACAGATATGGCTCTCCCTGGGCAGCCTCAGGAAGCTGTGGGAGGCAGGAAGAGAAGAGGAGCATCGATAGTCATTTGTCCAAAGCATCTCAGTCTTGAAACAAACAGTTCAGGAGAGAATTTGGGCCATTTCTGTTCCCCCAGCTGTTCAAGCCGTGCTGTGTCCCTGATGCCAGGCTATCCAGGATTTGGAGACACTCCCAGGGTGAACATCATTGCCGTTTCAGATGTTTTTTTGTCACTAAAAGGCCACTGAGCACAGGTAGGTGACCTGGGTGGCTGCTGTGAGCTGTCACATGCCTTCCCCAGGGTGTTTAGGCACCAGGAATAATGTTTTTTTCCATGCCTTGTCTCCAGAGCATACAAGGATGCTGCTTCTTCTTTCTCCCTTTTCTCATGCCATTCCTCCTTCAAATTTTTTTGTCTTTTCATTCATATTTAGCTTGTGAAAGGAATTGCTAATAATAATCAAGAACCATTTAAAATATCCTGCCAATATCCCCTTTACTGGGTAAAGTAACATGCGTATGAGAGCTTTTCCTTTCTCCCTGTGCACAAAATCCAGTCAGTATGACTCGTATTTTCTGGGTGTCCTAGGTTAGAGGTGATGTGATGGATGGAGTGGTGACGAGGTCTGAAAGGATCAGTGAACGTGGCACTTTTGTAAAAGACAGATTAAGCATACAAAGAATTCCCTTAAGCACAAAAAGCATCTGACAGGTTCTTTTTCCTCACCTATGTGAAGAAAGAAGAAAACTGGAGTGAAAAACTTGCCTACAGTGAAGACAACAGCAGGGGTGCTGCCAGTGGCAACCAAGGCAGGACATTTTTGGGTGCACTAAAATGATCTGAGGGTTGGAGCAACTCTTATACAAAAACAGGCTGAGAGACCTGGGGTTGTTCAGCCTGGAGAAGAGAAGGCTCCGTGGAGACCTCATTGTGACTTTCCATACCTAACAGGGGCCTCTAAAAAAGAGGGAGACCGACCTTTTACAGAAGCAGATAGTGACAGGACAATGGGGAATGGTTTTAAACTTAAAGAGGAGAGATATAGATTAGAGAGCAGAGATACAGATTTGCAAATTCTTTATTGTGAGGGTGCTGAGGCCCTGGCACAGGGTTGTCCCATCCCTGGAAGTGTTCAAGGTCAGGCTGGATGGGGCTCTGAGCAACCCGGTGTAGTGGAAGGTGTCCCTGCCCATGGCAGGGGGGTTGAAACAACATGATCCTTAAGGTCCTTCCCAACCCAAACCATCCTGTGATTCTGGGGTTCCACAATCACTGCTGGAGCTGCTGCCTGCCCAAGGCTCTGCCCGGGGTGCCATGTGTGGGTGCACTTCCTTCTGCTCCTGCCAGCCCCATCCAACACACTAGAAAGACAACAGGAATGCTAAAATTCCTTTTGTTCTCCATCCTTCTCCTGCAGGGCGTAAGTACAGCTAGTCCTGTGTAAGGAGATGCTTTTACAGAGACTTGAGTTTGCTGTTGGCTCAGGCAGGGCCTCGCTGCAGCCATGTGTGCAGGACACGCATGGTCTGGGCAGCATCTGCTTGGGCACAGTCATAACCTCCCTCCTTGGACACCCAGGCAAAGCGGGGCACTCGTGTGTGCATTCCAGATTCAACCTGAGGCTAGAAAACATCAACATTGGCAAAAGGGGCTTATTTGGAGTTGTGAATGTAGGTCGTGCTGAAGATCAGCGACCTGCATTTCCCAGGTTTGAAACTGCAGAATAAAGAAAGTCACGGTCGTCGAGCCCCACAAAATCCTGCTGCTGTCCCTGCCGTGGGGGAAACCAGCCTCGAAGATCCAGAACAGGAGGGACATGGCCTGTTTTAGGGAAGGCTGAGGTGCACTGGGCTGGTTTGAAAGAATGACAGTTTGTAAGCCAGTGTGGTGTTTGTGCTGAAAGGGCTGTGAGCAGCCATGGGGCGAGGAACCCAGGGTGTTGGTGGGAGTTGTCCATCTGATCCTTTCAGCAACAATCAAGGCTTGCTACTATGGGAAAAGTCAAAAATGTCTTGCCCTAGGCCAAGGTGGTTGTCTTTATCACAACAAAGAAGTGAACCAGGATCTCTCCCCAGGCAGCATGAAATGCTGAGTCCTGCTCCTCTCTCTGAATCACAGCTCTGTGTTTCCTTCCCACCTGTTTCTTCCAGGCCCATGTTCTTCCCTGCTGCTGCTTCTGCCACTCCTCAGGCTCACAAGCATCCAAAAGTCAAAACCCTGGCTTGAAAGGGTTTGAAAAGATCCCAAATGAGGCTTGTCTGTTTATTCATTAGTGCTTTATTGTGTTTTATATAATGTTGTCTCCTAACTAACTTGAACACCTCAGTGGACAGCTATTTACACACTTCTCTGCACACCCTGCCACCTGCAAGGTCTTCTGGTCTGGGGTTTGGAAGTGAAAAATGAGAATGGACCCAGACTCAGGAGCTGGAGCTGCAGAAAAAAAGCTCTCTTTGAAGGCATGTGAGGCTCAGAGGAGGATCACAACCTTCTGAAGAGGTGTGCTCAGGTTGTAAGGGCATCACATGAGAGCCAGAGCTATCCTGCCTGCTCCAAACACATCCTCCTGGGGTGTGTTTGATGCTGTAGAGCTGGAGCACGCTGGATTTCAGGCTGTGTGGAGGTCAGGAACCAGGGCACAAACAGTGTTCTGGCAGGTTTGGGCAATTAGCAGCCCTTTTTGAGTCCCCAGCAGTGTGTGCTGCTACTTCTGTGCAACCTGTGTAGTCTCATCAGGCTTTCCAGCATTTGCAATTGCCAAAGCCTTAGCAGGGGATCAAGTGTTAGATCCCCTGTTCACCTGCTTTGACGTTAACTGAAGAATTATTAGCATAATAAACATTTAACTTGTTTTTTAAGCCTTTGGTGCAGAACATTTTGTAGAATTTGACTGCAAATCTGAACCCTGTGGCTTTTGTCAAAATACTAAATACTGAATTCTCAGCTTGCCTCCCTTCTGACATCATTAATGATAATAATCATCCCCCACAGCTGCTAATCCTCTTTGCAAAACGCTCTGCCGAGAGCTGAGCTGTCTCTTCTGCCCTGCATATTCTGCAGTCATTTGTATCAATTCACCATGACCATGAAAATGACCTGGTGGGACTTCAGACTGATGGAACTGACCATGGAAGATGGAGGGCAGCAGAGACGAGCACGCTCTGGTCAGGGATGGCTTAGTTTAGTGTGAAGTTTAGTGAAGTTTAGTGGCCGTGGAGTGGCTGCTGCCCTTCAGCGTGGGGATGGCACAGCCACATCCTGCTCTTCATGGGAGGAAAACCATGGCAGAAGGCACTTAGCAGAGCATTTCAGGATTTCCCCTGAATCTTGTCTCCAAGTTTCAGACGTCCTAACTTGCTTTTATTCTTAACATGGGCAAAAATCTGGTCCGGTTGCTGTGTCAGAAACACACCCAAGCAAAGAGAACCTGGTGATTAGCCTGACCCCCTGCCTCAGAAACCCATTTATTTTTTACATCTATCTCCTCTTGATGTGCGGGTGTTAAGTCTCAGCTCATTTCATGTTCCCCTTTAAAATCACCTCTGAAGTGATGGGTCCCCTCAGACTAACACTGAAGTGGTGATTGCAGCATCTCTGGGACAGCCTTTGCCACGGGCTCACATTCATCAAGCACCAGTTATGGTGCAAATTCAGCCTCGCAAGAGAGTGGCAAGACCTCAAACACTCCCTTGTACAGCAGTAACAGGGAGCTTTTATTTCATGTTCTCCAACAATCTGTGTCCAAGAGCTTTAACAAGGTGGGCTACTGTTTCTCTCCTCCTTTGGAAAATCGAGACCTGCAGCAGAGATACTAAATTATGTCCTCAAATTCACACATTTTAAGGGCTGTCTAGCACCACCGGGGAAATAATTCCTATTAAATATGCTTCAGGTTAAATTTTCAGTTCTGTGTGCCTGAAGTTTTCCATGGGAATGACATGATTTTTGGAGATGTTCTTGACTGGGAAAAAAATCAAGATGACCCAACCTTCACGTTTCAGGCATGATTATCCAGTCTGTGAGCTGTCTTGTGGACCCTCTCAGAGGAGAGGAGCACCAGGCTATGTTGGATCCAAACTGTGATGCCCGTGGGGCTCCTCTCCAACATGTGGGTGGATGCTGGAAAGGCTGGAACCTTTTTAGTCATTCCAAATTCCCCCTCCCTTATGTGTATTTGTGCCACTTTCTCTTCTGTGAAATGTGTGGCTTTTGTCTCTGTTCCCCAAAAAGGCAAATGCTGAGATACTGCAGTGGCAATGCTCTTCTGCCTGGTGGGTGGGATCGCATTAAATTGGCAAAGGGATGGAGCACACGGATTTTCCTGCTCACAGGTCCCCTGCCTTCTGCAACAAGTCTGTGCCCTAAAAAAATTGCAAATTTGTGCCCTGTCTCAAAGTTTTGAAGTGCCCGCTCGCTCAGCTTTATGATAATTACTGAGGTGTCCAAAGGGAAATAGCTTTTCCTTGTGGTCTGTAGAAGATTCCCAGCCTTAGTCCTTTGGCACAGCCTTTCCCCTCACAGGTTTATCACAGGCCTGAGACAAGGCCTACAAGGCTCACTCTTTCTTTTTTTTCTTTATGAAATGCCTCATGGTCCTTTTACCAGCACGCTGTAAAACCCAGTCATAAATGATTACAACTACAGCTGTCAAAATGAACGGCTGAAGTCCATTTTGGCAATGCTATGAAATATTATCCTACCAGGCTTTGCGGGGGCAGTTGGATTTTTGTGTGCTGGCAGCCGGAGCCTGGCAGTGCCCTGTAATCAGCAATGAGTTTCCCAGTCATTAGTTCAAATTAGAGCCGCTCTGATGACAAGTCCGTGGCAACTCCAAAGGCTGAGCAAGGTGCAGACTGACCGTCCTCGGGAGCAGAGAAGAATGGTTTGTTTTGTCCCAGTTTCTGATCAGGGGAAGGGCACAAAGCACTTGTGTAACGCTGTGTTCAGACGGGTTGGCAGCCGGGAGGGCTGGGGCCAGCAGTGAGCACGTGGCTTTGGTCAGAGAAGCAGAAATCTCAGCAGGAGCCAGCCAACTCCTGGGGTCTGGAGAGGGCTGGAACTTCCACGTGTTCTGCAGACCACGGTCCCCCAGCACCCTTTCTTTTGGGCTTCATTTCAGATCCACCTTTTCCTCATCCTCTCCTTCTGAAACAAAGCTGGGGAGGCATTTTTCCTGCAGGTAAACACACGTTGGTTTGGACGGATCCAGCGGTGTGATGTGCGCAGCGGGGTTTGCAGTGTGAGCGTCCAGCTTAGAGACCGCAGGGCAGGGTAGGGCAGAAATTTCCATTTGGGTCTTGCTTAAAACTCCCGTGGGAGGCTCTGGCTGTCAGGGTCTCTGCTCCCAGCAGTACAGCAGCAAGAACAAGCTCTTAGGATCTCCTGATCCTCTGGTTTCTCTCCCAGCCATCAGGCTTACCCCCTGGCTTCTAACAGTGAAGGTCCTGACCCAGGAGCTGCAGCCACGGAGGAGAGGAAAGTAAGCTGTGGGTGAAAGTGGGATGTGAGCTCCAGGTAAAAGCTGAGCTTCGCAGGAACGGGGAAAAGGGGTGCTGTGAGCTTGTGCTACTTTTTTTTTGACAGGGCGTGCTATTTGTGGGGTTTTTGAAGTCACAGCTCTTGAACCTGAGATTATTTGGGATGCTCAGCTTTCGTTAATACAACAAAAGCTGTGAATTTCTAGCCCTTGTGGCTACAGGGGAAAAAACTTGAAAAGAGACCCTGAGAACCAGAAAAAAAAACATAGTAAAATTAAAAATAGATGGCATACAGGAAGATTCCCACAGGTATTACTGCAAAAGAATTCCCTGCCACTATACCTGGCTGCCTGATCCATGTTGGGTCACTCAGACCAAGCCACCCCAACCCTGTAATGCCCAAAATGTCATGTGCCAGCACTTGGCCAAACCACAGAGCAGCTGCTGTCACTGGACTCCAAGCTGTATTTTTAAATGCCTGGATTTAGCTGTGGAGATGACAGCAGCCCCCTCCACGCCTCTGTTTTCCTTCTCTGTGGAGTGAGAGTAACAGCACTGGCTTATTGTCACAAATCACACCGAGCCCTTCGTTCTGAGGTGGGAGGGGATGTTTCTCGAAGAACCTCAGGCATTTTGGAAGCGTAAGTCGTGGTGAAAATCAGTTTGCAATTAGTCTTAGATGATTTTTGAAATTATTATTTCTGTGCTGGAGGGTGAGGTCTCATCCCTTACACGGAGTTATTGCTTTCACTCTGGAACAGGAGCTTTTGCTTGCAAAGGTTTTCCCCAGTTCCTACCCAGCTGCTAAACAAGCCCTTCTCCAGGTCCTGGAGGCCTGAGGCTGGACACACATTTGTGGGTCCAGTGCCCTCATGGGAGTGACCTCTGGGCACTGCTGATGCTGCCGCCTTCTCAGCCAGGAGCTTTCCAAGTCACTGCTGCTCTTGGATTTCTCTCCCTTCACGGCTCTGGCTGAGCCCTTTGAGTAGCTTTTAAATGCCACCTCCCCTGGGACTTGTTAAAGTGCTTTATCAGTGCCCATCTTCCTCTGCAGGGATGACCTTTAACTCATCCCTGCTGTTGCTACCTGACTCAGATCACCTTGGAAGAAAGGTTGCCATGGCGATTTCATATTCAGCTCAGCCAAAAAAACACAGCTTCTGTATCTTATTAAATGCTGCCTTTTGAGGACCCTACACATGGAGAGCCAAGGCCAGGGGTTGCATGCATTCACTACAGCCAGGAGTTTGGTCACCAGGAGTTTCCCTGCCAGCCAGCCTGGCTGTTGCTCACCCCCTTGCCAAGCCAATATGGGTTGTTTTGGGTTTGGTTTTTTTTTTTTTTCCGTGTTAGGTTACAAGCTGGGGGTTTGAAGCCATTAGTATTACTATGAAAACACTCCTCTGCAAAATGTCAATCTGCCTTTTCAGGGGGATTTTTCACCCTTCTAATCTAAACCGTGCTGTCAAATGTCAGGAACGGATGTTTAATGAGGATCAGTTGGAAGCCTTAATTGGATGGGTATTCAATGGGCTTCCTTTTTTTTGGTTGTTGTTTTATCCCTGGGACTCTGCTTTCACAGAGATCCTCGTTAAATTTTAGAAGCTAATCTCCATTTAAACTACAAGCTCAGGGAACTGTGGTCCTTGGGGGCTGCTGGGAGCCACGGCTGTTGTGGGCTTTCATTGAATTCGTTTGGAAGGCAGAGAGAAAACCCATCCAGAACACTTCTGTGGGAGCAGTGAGGACCAGCTGGGGGCATAGACAGTTCTCTTCTTGCAAAAATCTAAGTAACACATGTGGAGAAAACAGTCTAAAGGCATCAAGGTCCTGGAAGAGATGGAGAAAAAGCCCAGGAGTGTTGTGGTGGCTGGGCCAGGGCTCCCTTCTCCACTGAGAATGTGAACACAGAGACACGAGGAAGGGGACCAGCTCACAGACACGTCCAGATGCATTCATCTCCAGATGGATTGGGCACCCCAGCAGTAGGCAGCAAACCCCATATCTTTCCCAAGGCCACGAACAACCCCAAACCCTCATAATCCCTTAAAAACAGACAGAGAGGATGCCTGCATGCCCTGCAGCCGCCTCTCCGGGCCTCATTAACTCCCTTCCATCCTGTCCCTGCTGTCACCTCTGTCAGAGGCAACAGGTGCTGCACAAAATGATTTTAGTGTGCCTGTCACCAAGCACAAAATGCATCGTGCTCTGTCGTCTCAGAAATTACAGCTGAAACTCCTCTGAGCCATCCAAAGATCGTCCCAGCCCAAATCCAACATCCTCCTCATCCCACCTCCTGGCGTGTGATCCTGCTCCCAATCCTCTGGCATGTACCATGTTTCTGGCAGACAGATGTACCTGATGGGGAAACAGCCACTTGGCAGATGCCCACAGAAGCATGGAAGCCCCCCTGCACTTTATTGTCTGTGCAGCACGTGCTTCCTGACAGGAAAACCTTTCCCAGAGGGTTTATTTCTCCGTGTGAACTCAGCGTCCTGAACTCCTTTACACGAACAATTGTTCTTTGATTTTCTTTCCTCCCCCTACAAAACAATTTATAACAGATGATTGTAAAAACATCCTGGTTTCCTCTACTCGTGCTTTTATTGCGTTTTTAATTAAAACCTTGGGAAGACCATAAAAGACACATCACAGATGCGAGTGTTTCCATGCCCTGTTTCACATTAAACACCCATAAATACTCGCACACCCCTTCAGCACCTCCCAGCCCGCTTTGGCCTGTGGCACACTCAGGGGTCTACGTTTTTCACAGACCCTTTGGCTTGGACCTGGCTCCTATTCCAGCACACATGCAACACCTTCCCTCCATCCCTAATTGCCTTTCGTTTGACACATGCAATTACCAAAATTGCTTCTTCCAAAAAATGAACCACAGAACATTCAGAGCTGCCTGGCTTCTCAGACGGTTTTCGGCCAAGAAATTTGTGCCCTCCTGGTCTCACCTGGGAAGCCCAGGAGGAGGCTGGCATGCTTGTAAATCTGCCCCTTCCATAAAATCCTGAGAAAAGGTGCCGTGAAACCCGTGCTCGAGGCAGGTGAGACGCACAGGTTACAAATCACAATGCCTGCCCAGTCATTTCTAGCCATTTGTTATGGTGTCTTAAGTCAGCAACCTCAACAACTCCCCTGGTCTCCAGCCAGGAATAAAAGTGCTGAAGGAAATCAGGCCACGGTAATTTCCCCAAACCCCAGAGCTAACATGCATGGCAATTAATTAATTTAGTGGAGAGAGGATTTTTCTCCTGCTATGAGCTCTCCCAGGGGCCGCCATCTCCTTGGCGGTCATCCCATGGCTTTAATAATGTGTCCTACACAGTTCTGCAGGAAAATTCAGCAGAAATGTTTCCAGCATGGTGCCTGAAATTCAGCCTCTGGGGCCCATCTTTCAAAGCAGAAATGTGACCTGAAGAAGCAGATAAAGTCATGGAGCTGCTGGGCTGCAAGTACCTCTTGATTTCAGTGAGGTCAGGACAAGTCCCACCACACGCTGGCTTCTGAGTGCAAGAAACAGCACAGCATGCTAAGACTTGGTGTCTTTTGGGGCTAATTATTTGTTTTAAAAGAAAAGAAAACATCCAAGTCTGGAGCTTGTGGTTAATAAAGAGCTCGTAGGAGCAAAGTTCATTTTCCCTAGAGTTGTTTTAGTCATGGAAGAGCTTCAAGAGCTCTTTCCTGAGCTTCCTTGAATTTGTCATTGAAAGTTGCCTGAATTATGCCTGCAAACCTCTTTAAATCTGATCACAGATGGAGCATAAATGCCATGTTATTGAAGTTGAAGGACACAGCTTACTTTCTGGGGAATAATACATTGGAGGAAGTTGATACAGAACCACTAGGATGATTCTTGTTTTGTTTTCTTTTAACCATGTTTCCTTCAAAGCTTCCATACACAGCACAATACTCACCCACCCTTGTAACGAATTCATTATTTTACAGCAAGTAAAATCAAACAGGAGACAAATGATTGTTGTGTAGTGCCATTAGTTTCAATGGCTTTGCACAATATTTGAGTCATTGGCTCTCGTCTTGCTTTGGAGGAATCCCAAATCTGGATGAATCTACGCGCATTATAAACCATCCATGGGGCCAGGCCAGGCCTGCCTAACAGATGGAGGTCCATATGCTTTGGCTCTGCACCCATATGGAACACTAATATGCTGTCCAGGAATAGAGCATGCCTCTTCTGCTCTTCCTAGCAATCTCCAATCCAAAGTCGTTTCCAGACACAAGCCGAGTTAAACAAGTTCATCTGGAAGCGGTGCAGCAAGACGCTGCAAGACGGATGGTCCAAGCATAATATTTTCCTTGCTCTGCGGTTCCTGCCGAAGCCTAAATTGCAACATTTTCTAGAAAGCAGCGCCTCAGGCTTTCCAGAGCAGTGGTTAAAAACCTCATTACGCTGCTCTAATGTGCTTTAACCTTTGCTGCCTGGGTCGTGCGAGAACACCGAGTGCTCCATCGGCCCTCGCCGGAGCAGCTTCTCCAGGCAACCAAGCCAGCAAACAGCTGAGGGTATTTCACAATGCCTGGGAGGCTTTGTTTGCTGGAGGCACAGGATTAGTGTCAGATGGCCTGCCACCATCTCAGCACAGGGGGACTTAACTTTTATTGCTGGCAGCGTTCCTCCAGCAGCGCCGTGGGTTTGTTCTGGCCGGGCACTTTGAGAGGGTTGGCTTGAGAACGGTCCTGGCTGTTTCTGGCCTTCAAGGACAGCGTTTTTTCCTAATCCGTGCTCAAACTCTGCTTTTCTCATGGATACAATACAACATATACAGCTCACTTCTGTTTTGAGCATGTGAGCAGTAAATTCAGTGCACTGTGCAGTCTTCAAGGAGTTTGTTATCTCCTTTAGGATGGCATCTCCCTGACCATCCCTGGGGTCTGTCCTCCTCCTGCCTGTGCTTTCTTTAGGGGGTTGGATATGGCTGAAGATACCTTCATTAACCGAGCAGGAGATATTCCCATCCATGTTGTTACTTCGTGTTTGTTCTCAGCTCACGCTCATTACAGTGGGAAGGGTCAGTGAGTGCTGATTGATCCTGGTTCTCCTAGGGGCACTGGTAGATTTGCTTGGAGATGATGTTAAGCAGCCAGATGCATCTGCCTCCAGCTGGGCTGTGGAGGGAACCGGCCTGTGATGGCTTTGCTCGTGCATCGCGTTAGGTTTGATGAGCAGGAGTTCATCAGACAGGAAATATCCCAGCTGGAAAAGCAGCTTATTGCTGAATGCCTCGATGTTGCTAATACTGGGAAAGAAGTCCATCCTCTTGGGTGGATCATGATTTTTTTGGTTATCATCCAGGCCTCTGTCCGAGGCCTTTCTCAGTAATTTCCCTGCCTACATGAGCGATGTGTAACCATCTGGGGGGCACAAATGAGACATGGAGTCCACTCCCTGCTGCTGGTGGTATCCACAGTGAGATGACCCAATGTAGAACTTGGACATGAGCACTACTGGAGTTGCAGAGCAGATTTGCCAGCTCATAGGTGCCCAATTGTTTTCACAGAGAAAAATAAGATTAAGTAGTAGTGAAGAAGAAGAAGAAGAAGAAGAAGAAGAAGAAGAAGAAGAAGAAGAAGAAGAAGAAGAAGAAGAAGAAGAAGAAGAAGGAGGTGGCTAGAAAATGTTTGATGTCGTTGAAAAGGTGACCCCAAAGTGAAATTCTGCTATCTGGTGCTGAGGGTAATAGAGATGAAAATACATGCTAATAAACCATTTGTAAACATGAGAAACCTGAAAATTAAAGCAACCAAAAGAGCTGAAAAATGTATGGTTTGACAAATCATTACATTGGAGACCATGGTTATGTGCCTGGTTTTACCTCCTGACACTGAGAGGCACTCTGGAGGAAACCAAACCATTTCCCTTCCATCCCCTGTGGGTCTCTCAAAGCTTTAAGCTTTAATCTCCATAGTTTCAAGCCTCTCTAGCATGAAATTGGATTGTTTAAATTTTGAAAAAGAGTGGTGGATAAAAAACCCCAGTATCTATGTCATGATTTGTAGACGGTGCAACCTTTTTGAGACTACTTTGCACAAAATTAAAAATGAATTTGTTTTGGGATCAACTGAAATAATTTGTGTCATTTGAGACTGACTGAAGTGCTCAGCGTTATTCCCAAGAAGTATCTGAAACTCAACGTAAAAATGCAAACAACTTTCATTACACCTTGAATACAAAATATTGTGTCTTTCTGGTTTGCAAGACTGGTGTCTCAAAAAAAAAAAAAATCTGTTTTTTCATAGGACTAAAGAAACCCCTCAGGCAGCTTGAAAAGAAATGAAAAGGTAATTCGAATCACAGTGACTATTTGCACTTTGCTCACTAATTATCTGGGCTGTGACTGAAGCAGAGGGTTGGTTACTGATCTGCAGCAAGCCCTGGCTGATGCAGAGTTCAGGGGAAGGGGACTGTCCCTCCTCCATTCCTCTCCTGTGGGGCTGGCAGGGAAGTGGTGCCTCTGGCAGCCCTGCCTGGGCGAGGGGCTCGGGGGTGTGGCAAGCAGCCAGGGGATCCTGTGCTGCAGCTCAGAGGAGCTGCTGCGACTCAAACCAGCCCAGTCAGCTTTAAACAAGGCAGTGCAGGTATTAACTATAAAGGATGTTGGCAGAGGAGCCTGCGGACTCCAGTGCTCGGTGCCAGGGACAGATATGGGCACGATCTCCCCCAGGAGAGCAGCAGCCATGTCACTATATATAAATACATATATATATATATATGTATGTGCCAAAGCTGTGGCAGACTCCACGGCTGGGATGTGACCCAGCAAACCACGGCTGAAATGAAAAGCCATGCACACAGCTGGGCTCCTCACCGTGGTGTGGGGAGCAGGCAGCACACAGCCCTTATCCCCAAGCTGCTGTACGTGGAAAATGCCCCAGAGGCACACGGTGAGGAGAACACTGTGTTTGGCCAGAAGCGCCTTTTAGAGCATTGCCCCAAAAAGCCACGCTGGGAAACAGCCCCAAACTCTGGGCTTAGCCAGTTGCAGACTCAAGTTTACCTCTGTTTTGCGAGTTTAGGTCACTTCTTACAATCTGGAGGCCTTTTGGCTCAAATGTGCCTAACCCATGGGAGGGAGCTCCCCATCCCAGAGCCACCAGCACCACCAGTTCAGACTGGCCTCACTGCTGGAGGGAGTGGTGGGATGGAGGAGGGAAGGGCAAGGGGAGCTGCTGCTGCCATTTAGGGCAGTTAACCACATTCATGGTGCAACATGTGCACCTGCGCCTCTGCCTAAGTAGCATCAATACTCTCTTTTGTTTCACTCTTGATGACACAAGAGCCTTAATTGGGCATGAAGAAATCCATCAAGCAGCAGCTTGGTGCAGCCGCCGGGTCCCCACAGCATCTGGCAGCTGCTGTGCTGCTCCAGGGCTGGTGGCTGCCCCAAAATAGCCCAAATATCATCCACCCACCCCAAGCACTGCTGCAGGAGGCAAATCTGAATCTCTGGTCCTGCTGCTCATGAACAGCACAAGGGCTTTATGGCTTGCTGGGGCTTGGTGGAGCCAGGTCCCAGCTATTTGCTGGAAACTGAGATGATAAATTATGTTTCCAACCTGAGGAGCTGCTCAGAGAACCAGACCAGAGGGCTTGACACAAAACACTAGAGCAAGGGGAAATTTCTAGTTGTTTTTGTGCATATAAACACAGCAGAGACCAGCCTGCATGGCAGCAAGGTGAAATGGGAGCTCAGCCAGGGATTTCAATAGCTGCAGGGTCTTGCTCATGGTTTAATGCATTTTTACAACGCCGGTGGAACAGGACCCATTCTGGGAATAGAAACATCACCAGCAATTTCATCCCCCTGAATAATTTGCTTATAACTTGCCCGTGCTTTGATGCAGCAGCTGCTTCAAGGGCACCAGAAAAAAAACCCACCCTTCCCCCATCCCCTTTTCACCCCCCAGCACACCCCTGTTGTGCTGCTGCAGCTTCAGCTCAATAATCTCTGTAGGCACAGTGAGGACATCCTGATGGCTCTGGATGTCTCCCTGGCACAGCACTGACATCCACCCCACGTGGGCAAACCAGCCCAGCCTTCCCCTCTCCTTCACCAGCAAAGGGGGTCCCAGGGTCTCCCCATTTAATCCCATGGCACCTCATGGTCTTGCCTCCCCTCTCGCCCTTCTATTTGATGAAAATACAGAATAAAAATAAAACCCCTGCACGTTCATTTCATTTCCTCTACTTTTATTTGAAAAGAAGGTTTGCTAACAGCAATCAGTACCATGGCCCAGGCCCCTCGATACAACAGTTGGCTTTAGCAGTCCCTGCAGCTCCATCCCTGCTCTGTCCCTCCCCCGTGCTGGGGACAAACCTGGGAATTATCTGGCTTTAAGAACCACTCCTGAATCACGGGAAGCTCCTCGGGATTGCAGATTACTTCCATCCTGCAGTTTCACTCTCTGTCTCTTTCTGTCTCAGCTTAAGCTGAGGTTCACAGCCAGGTTCAGCTGTATTGTGAAACTAAAGTCAAGTAAAAATAAGACAAAAAAAAAAAAGGCACCAGGCTTAAAAAAAAAAAGACATGAAAGAAATAATTTTCTGGTGCTGGAAAGAAACATCCCCTCAGTGGCAGATTAGCCCACATTTATCCACTATAATGTTGCTTATACCTTAATCGTAGCCATCTTCACCTGACACTAATTAGCAGGCTGGAGACTCCTATGGGTACAGTAGCTTCTATGGCCCAAAACATGAAAGTGAGCTCTTCCTTTTACCACTTGAAGCACTCAGCTTTTAAAGAGACAATGTCAAGTATTGCAGCCCCAAACTGCACACTTTTTGACTTAAAAAACACAGCAGCAGGAGGAGGCCCAAAGGTGATGTTACCCAGCCATGGCAGCAGTGAAGTGCATGCCTGAGGTCTGCCTGTGCAGTGTTATTTACTCTCCCACAAATTAAACCCAAACAGCCCTTGCTGAACCCTGGACTCACCTGCATTCTGGCACTGAGTGCTAATTAGGAGACAAACAGAACAGGCTACAGAGGCAGAAAATGAAACAGAATCATCAGACCCATCTAGTTGCCCAAAAATCAGAGAAAAGCAGATGTGGTTATAAAAAATTCTTTATATTTTGGGTTCTGTCTGGGAGGAAAAAAAAAAGGAAAAGATTATTTCTATGATGTTCATCACTAGGCAAGCATCCCATCGAGATCCGTCTGACTTCCTATTTAACTGTTGAGAATGAGAGATAATTAGGGCTTGAAAGGACTGACAGAGAGGGATTCCAGGAATTCAGTGCTGTGCGCTGGTTCTTCAGGGAGAAACTGAAAATAAATTATTTAGACTTGAAAAAGTCCCTTGAAGTCCTGTGGTCTTTCTGCTTGGCTGGGTCTAGGCCTATCACCCATATTTCGTCAGTTTTTGGAGGGGGAGAGAAGGCAAGCTGCTTAGTAAGTAGCAGTTGGGAATTAGAGGAATTAGAGCTGGATGTACTTATGGTTTTCACGAGCCCTGACAGATGCTGAGTGTCTTTGTGGCACAGTGAGACACTCAACACTAATGGTGCTGGTTTGTGGCATCTCTGCTCCTTTCCACACTGCTCCTTAGAAATGGAAGAGAAATACACGTTCAGCATCCTCATCGGCTCGACGCTGATGCTGTCGTTCTCTGGAGGCCCTCACGTGTGTGAGTGTCACCGGGATCAGCTTAGCTCTGCTCCCTGCCACCTCCTGGAGACCCAGCTGCAGCCCCGGAGCCCTCTCCCTCACCGCTCAGAAGGCCGTGCCCAGCCCGGTGCTCCGTGTTCAGATGGATCTGGGCACTGGTCCCCGCGGGGCAGGACCCGGGTCCCGCTCGGTGCCACGGGCAGCCCCTGGGCTGTGAGAGCCGCCAACAAACCTTCCCTGCCCACCCCGCTCCCTGCCCCTTCCCCTCCCCGCCACGAGCACGGGGCCGAGGACGCGCCTCGCTGCCGGCGCCCTCGGCCAAACAAACTAACTACCAACCTCGGACCAGTCACGACAAACGGCTCACGTTTACCCATCACCTAACATACCCTCAAAAACCAAGGCCACCTTCACACCTTTCGGATGTAAGGCAAACACCCTGTGAGTCCAGCAAGCCCCACGGCAAGGGGTTTTGCCCAGGCCAGTCTTGCCAGATGCTCCTGCATCTCTCCTGCCCCTCCCTTGGTGAACACTGAACAGTTATAATACTCAGGTCAATATATATAGGTACCACGTAGATATATTTGTGTCGCTGTCCTGCGCGTTAACAAAGACGACCAACCCCACCAGGCACCACTCGTCCTTTCCGCCCCCTCCCCTTCCTCCCGTGGCTGTGCAGGAACGTGGCCAGGGACCAGCCTACGTGGCCCCATCACACTCCCCCACAGTCAGCTTCAAGGCTCCTTGCTGGTGCAGCGTCTTTAAGGCTTTGAACTCCAAGGGCATGGTGTGCGGGCTGGCCTGCGAGGTGTAGCCGTACTTCAGGCTGTCGTAGTAGTGGTACTTGACTGGGTTCTGGTTCTGGTCCAGGGGAAAGGGCCAGAAGCCATAGAGATAGATCTGGTTGCAGAAGCGGGTGGCCAGGGTGTACATGAGGAGGCCGGTGGTGGGTCGCTTGATGTGCACCTTGTTGGTCAGCCAGTACCTGCAAAGGGACAGTGGAGCCTGTTATTCACCCTGCACCAAGCTCGTGTCCTGCACGTTTTCCCTCTCCAGCCTCTGGCTGAGATGTGCTGGTGATTCAAAGTGAGAGGTTTCTGACTAGCAGAGTTCTCCACGCCAAGAAAAAGCCTCTCTAGGGACTGCATCCTCCTGCTCTCTGTCTGCTGGTTATCTCACACTTGTTGCCATGGCACTGAAGCATCCCATGCCTCGACAATCCTTTATGAAAAACAAATTGCTTGCAACGGTGGCCTTCGGTACTTCAGCCTACAATTATCTTCCAATCAACCCCGGAGATCAATACCACAGACCAAAGCATCCACATGTCAAGTAGACTCCAACAACCCCTCGAAGCAGACACAGTCAAACACATGCTGACAACTTTCACTGATGAATCAAGATTTTTACTCTGACAGCAAACACGACAGGGCTGGAAAAACATCTGCCTTGGAACAAAGGGTCACCAGGCTGAGAGAGCTACAATGCACTGCTGAGTTCCCATTACACCCAGCGACTGCTGCTGCGATCCTGGACCAAGATGCATCACCACACTCGGCAGCATGAGTCCATCAGACACACAATATGGCACGCTGCAATATATAATGTGAGATATGGAGGTCAGCTGTGCCCGCTGCTGGGAAGCACGTTAGTTTTTATGAGGGATGGCAAAAAGAACAGGGGATGTAGTGATGCAAGAGCAGAAACAGTATCAGCCGCGGTATTCTGGGCTGCTGACAAAAATTACTGCAGCATCAACATCTTGTAAGATGTTTCCAGCGCCCCATATTTATTGCAAAGGCAACTTAATCTGGTTCGCTCAGCAGGAAAACACTGTCAGAGGAGCAAAATCGGAAAGCGAAAGGTTTGGGGAGGTAGAAGATGTCCCCATCAGGCACACTCCCTCCTCCCCCAGTGTCTCTGATGCCAGCACTGCCCCAGAGCAGGCAGGGCTGGTGCAGGCACCACATCCTGCTGTGCCACAGCCTGTCTGAACCCTTGGATTATTATTAACAGATATTTCCAAGGGCCTGAGCTCAGGTGAGTGACTGGCAGCACCCTGGATAAAAGGCAGGAGGAAGCAGAGCAGAGCACGCGGCATTTCTGTGCTCTCACCAGACATCTGGGATCCTGAGCCGGGTCCTGCTGTCGCAGTGGAGCCCCAGGAAGTGTCTTGCTCCTCATTCGCACTTTCTGCTGGGCTCCTGAGGGTCTGGTGCTCAGACAGCAGGAACCCTCGGGAGAGCTGAGCCTTAATCCTGCAAATTAGCTTTTCACGAAAGCCATTAAAATTTAGCAACCAAGGCACAGAACGTGCTTGCTTGTTCTCAGCCAGATAAGAGAAGAAATTGACTTTTCTGGTGAATCAAATTCTGGAAGCAGAGTGGCTGCCTCGGCGTGTGCAGGAAGGGCACAGGGACAGTTTTTTGGGGTGCCAGACAGGGGTTTTCAAGCACCTGGGGCTTTAGCAAAGGATGAATGTGATGTTTTGGGAAGGAGGTCTTTGCCTGGCTTATGCTGGCATCCAGCATGAAAAAGGAGCAAGAATTTCGGGGAAAAGCAGCATCTCAGTGGCACAGCATCAGCATTTTCTGCGCTTGCCCAGCCACAGGGCTGTGCTGGGGGGACCCAGCAGAGCTTGCTGCAGTGCCACGGCAACCTGCTCCCACAGGTAGCCATAAAGCAGCCTCCTTGATGAGTTTATGGGTAAGCACATTAGACCCCCTGTGTGCAGAGGGAAATGGGAGATTATCACAACCATTTAACGCTGTGAATTAGGGTATCCTCATGCAGCAGGGAAGCCACCTGAGAAGAACTGTCAAGCCGTATTAACCAGCTGGCTTTGGGGGAGGACAGCTGTCTGGGTTTGTCCTGCAGCTGCTTTAGCCTTAAAACCCTCCCTTTATCAATTCACCAGCTGGAGCACACAGAAAAGTACTGGTGACCTTTTGCCGTCCCAAAATACTAACTTTTGTGTTTTGCTGAGGCTGTAAATACTCTATGAACGTCCAAAGACCTGACAGCATGATGAAGTGACTCTTCCACACAGGCACAGGACATTCATGTGACCACCAGCTTCATGCACATTAACAATGAGACGGATGACCTGGGTCAGACACTGAAGCACCCTACAGACACACGCTGTGCTCTGCAACCCAGCACATACAAAAAACCTTACCAAGACCAACAAGTGTGCACAAGTCACCACCCAAAAGCAGCCCTACCTCAACCAACCCAGTGTATCCACCTCAGCACATGCAGCTAGTGAGCACTCACTTGGCAATACTGGGTTAGGGAACACTGACAATTCATTTTTTTAATAATGAAAATTAAAACCTGGCTCTTTGGTCTGTATTTCCCTTTGTTGAAGGCAGGGTATTGCAAAAACCTCGCTCATGCAGCATTTTAAATTCTCACCACAGGTTTGAGAGGCAGTGATGGACTCCAGCCCACCCACGGATGACATAACATAACACATAATGCCCAATCCATAAAACGGGCCATGCCACAGCTCCTGCAATTTGTTTCCTGGACTGTGAAGGTGGGAAATCCTCTGGTGAGGTCTGGGAAATACTTTTTAATGACTGGTTTGTGATGGGAGTGTTGGAGCTATGCAAGATCTTCCTCTTATCTCTCCCACCACTGTCCAGCTGAGACAGCAACCACAACCCTGGTGCAGGAGAGAACAGCTGGGGATGGAAATAAAAACCTAATTAATTCTGTAAATCCAAATGAGGTTGTCTGGGCGCACATGGGATGCTGTGTCAACAGCGCACCTTTAATATGCGGGGTCCAGGATTTTAATTAGGAGGAAAGATAATCTCGAAGCAGGCAGTAATTATTTTTCGAATTGGCTACACCAATAACCATAACTATTAACTGCAACATTTTATGGAAAGAGACAGCAATTAAAAGAGAAGAGCAAAGAGCAGTCCTGAAACCCAATACCTCTGTTCTCAGAGCTGTTCTCCCAGCGAGCACCTCCTTCAGAAGCGGGTGCTGTGTCTGTAAATAAACCCTCAGGCGTGGATGCAGCTCCCGAGGTAGCAGGAGCCTGAGCAGGATGTGGCTCAGAACAGGAACCATGATGTTGTCAGGGAAAAATTGCCTGAGACAGCTCTGGTTTCAGATCATGATAGTGACAGATGGAAAATGCCATCAGATCTTCAAGGCCATCTTTTGTAAGGAGGCAGCCTAGACACAAACCCTAGCACCTTCTTGAACTGAGACTTAAGAAGAGCAGCTCAGAGAGTCTCATCCTACAGCTGGGAGGTGGTTCTGGTTGCTCCTCATCTCCTGATCATCAACTGGAGATGATTAGAAGTCTCCTAAGCAGAACTGCTGCCAGGTGCCTGACCATCAGTGCATTCCTCTTGTGAGGGGGCTGCTCTGCAGCCACAGGGAAAGGAACTGCTGTACTGGCACCTTAAAGCCCAGTGGGAATCCTTCAGGAGGCAACACTCTGAAACTGCCCCTAGGAAGCCACAGCTGCCACCCGAACCAGGGAATGTGGCAGCCTCCCCACTGCACACCTGGAGCACATGCCCCACTACACTGACAGTGCTCATCCTCCTCCAGCATCACTGAATTTGGGGGAGAAGAACCTGGCCTGGATTTGGGCTGGAATGCTGGGTGCAAAACTCCTCCCTGCATTCAAGGACTGCTAGAGAGGGCAGGATCCTGCTCTCTGCTTACCACCTCTTGACATGCCTGAAAAAACCTAAAATAACTTGTACCCTCCAGGTAAGGGTTAACCCACAGGATAAAATTAACAGAAAATCCATTGCCCTGATGAAATGAATAGAAGACTTAGGTCAATGAAGAAATCAAATTTCAGCAGTATCAGCTGCATTATTTTGTGATACAAATCAGAATAGCTGAAATAATGCAATTTCAGACTCTTTTAAAAGAGCTAATTCATAAAAGTGTGATATAAACACAAGCTGTTGTGGAGGTGCTAGTCCTTGACTGGCAGCAGCGTATTATCAGTCTGCCACACACATCCTGCTCCCAGTAATACCCAGGAAAAGCCAGGCACAGATAACCAGAGAGAGTGCCCTGACTGACGCTGGTGCAGGTGGGGACAGGACCTGCTGGTGCTGGCAGGGGACAGAACATATCCCAGTGCTGGGTGGATGAAGTGCTGGAGCCCAGAGAGCAACTGCTATCCCCCCCATTCAGCTTCTTCCAGCCCTTTTCTGTCCAGGTATTGAGCCTCCTTCTGTCACCTCCACCCAAACAGCCAGCAACCATGTACAGCCATGAGAGCTGTGCTGGACAAGCAGCAACGGGCATGTCCCCATCCACCTGTTAACACTGACTCCAAAAACTGGATCTTTGCCACAGGCTGGGCAAAGCCCAAACACCAAACCTAGCCTCCTTGTCCAGGCTGGATCCAGACTGTGGGGCCTGGCTCTGGTTTGGGTGACTTGGCACAAGCAAATCAACTCTGAGCCACAGAAAAAAAACTCTCTTCTCCTCCAGGTCCTGAGCTCTGCCATGCTCTTTCAAACACACATGGTACTCAACACCCTCAAGTCAAAGCATTTCCAAACAGACAGAAGAGGAAAATGATTGAGAATAACCTTTTTTCTTTCACCTTTCCCTTCTATGCCCCTTCACTTCTTTTGAAAAAGAAAAGACTAAATCTTCCTGATTCACAGGAACAAATTAACTCTCTTGGGACCCCAGTGCAGACACACCACAGTTTGGGTTCAACGTGCCTCAAGGGCAGAAGGGGTGAGAATAATAGCTCACACAAGGATTTCTTTACAGGATATGCACGGATCTAACCCACACGTGGCTAAAGGGGGTGTTCACAGTTCCCCCTACATCCCAGCCAAATCACACACTTGTGAATGCCTGTTTTCTTCCCCTACACCCTTTGGACATCTTTTTCCCTCAGCTGAGCACAGGACCACTGTCCTTAAACCATCTGTGGGACCAGAGGGGAAGGGCTTTAAGGCACAGGACCCCAGAGCAGGTATTTCAGAGGAGCCCCTGTAAGCATGAAACACCGTAAGGGAGGAAGCATGAAGCAGCTGGTTTAGAAACCCACAAGTGGGTGATGCTGGCCAGACACTGGAGGACACAGCAGAACTGATCTTGAGACAGAGGGTGAGGAAAGCTGAGCTGGGAGGGCCGCGAAAAGGAAAAGCAGGAGCTTAAGTTTGATGTGTTAGAGAAAAGGAGAGGCTGCGGAGGGATGCAGAAGAGTTCAGTCAAAGCAACAGGTCAGGAGAGTCATCTGCACACATGTCCTGTGTGGCTGCAAGTGAGGCAAAGGATGCTGGAATGGATGTGGCATAACGGGGATACAAGGCGAGGAGGGACCAGGTGAGGGTTTCCACCACGACTGACGGATGGGAGAGGCATCATGCCCTGCAAACTCAGCGAAGGCTCAGCCCCCGTTTGGGTGTGTGACCCAGTCAGACATCCAAGGCAAAGACGAAGGCACCTTGTGGCCTGTCAGGCTGCAGTTCTGAGTGCACGCCAACTGTGACAGCCGGGTGGATGTTAAACCTAATGGAAGACCAAGCCAAGGAGCTGCAAGGTTTATTGATTTTTAATTTTTTTCCTCTCAAGAAGCCCTTACCAAATCTTATGGGATTGGAATTGGTTACTGCCAAGAGACCCTTGTGACGGACACAATGAGAAATGCTAGAGCAGATCAGACAGAGTGAAACGTGTTCGTGAATTTGCTGCAAGCAGTGACAGACAAACCTCCAGACACAATTACTTTCCCTCTCTTCCTGCATTTCATGTTATTTCTCTAACAAAAGCTGCTTGGCAATAGGGATTACAAGGCTTTTTGGAGACACTAACAGGCGACTTATAAGGGGCTTGCTTGCTCCCCAGTCAGGCGAGGAGCACGGGGCTTGCCAGATGAATTGCTCAGGAGACATTTTATGGAATTGCACACACGCCCTGAAATACAGAACAGGAGCTGGCTCCTGCCACCAAACTGCTCCCCTCTCCAGCCCCAGGGGTGACCGTGCTTCCTTCTGAGCTCCTCCATGGGAATGCTGAAGGCTCTCTCCCCTCCTGGTGTGAGCTGAGCTGTGAGGAGAGCGTCCGTCCTATTGCACCGATCATCCCGAATCAACAACACAAAAAGATATCAGCAAACATTTAAAGCACCCTCACAGCTAGAAAGGCTGTGTCTCAAATGATGCTGTTAAGGACAACAAAACCAAATGCTTTTTACTTATCTCAGCAATGCACCCTCTACAAATGCCCCAAAATGCACTGAAAATTATAGGGAAAACACTCAATTGCCACTGAAATGCATTTTGGTTTGAGGGAAAGCAGAGCAAGACAATAAATACTGTGGTTCAAGGAGGAGTCAAGGGCTCACAAATGTGTTTTGCTGGTAGTGGAGAAAGAAAAGGCAACACTTTTGTGGCCAAATTGAAGTTGGCTGAGATGTCAGCCTTTGTAGAAAGTACTATTCCTTGGAAACAAAAAATGTAAAAGGGTGCCTTGGCTGATAGACTTCCCCCATTTCTGATTTCTTTGTGACTTCCAAATCAACTCAGGGTAGATGATAAAAGGTAGTTTTATCCAAAAAGGGAGAAGGTGGGACATCCCTGCAACAGCAGCCCAGTGCAGCACAGAGGGATGTGCTGTGGGGTTTCGTGGATTATCAGTTCTCTGCTGCACACCATGTGCCACAAAATGTATTTGTTTTACACATCTCAGATCTGTCAAACAAAAGTGTAGTGCTATGAACTGGCTCAGAGAGACCTGGAAAGACAGAGGACGTTGTTGGAGACCCTGTTGGATCCCTCATAAAGCAAAAACATGGGGTGATTGTAGGAACTGGACAGTGTCACAAGATGAATAAGCAAACTCCTAGTGATTCTGGTCAGTTTGACCTGAGGAAGGATTCCTTCACCCCAAACCACATCATATCAATTACCCTGAGCAGATGGTCAAGACAACCCTGTTGGTACCTGAGAGACTTCCTATACAGCACCAGGAGCACCAGCCACCTCCCTCAGCTGTGCCCAGTTCATTCAGTTCTGCCTGAATCACTCTGAAATCCACCCAAGTCCAAACCTGAGGAGGCTGCGCCAAGGAAAGGGTTAACAGTGCCTTCCCCCAGAACCGCAGAGCCCTTTGCCCCCCGGCCCTGGGTGATCCCTCTGTGAGCTCCTGGGCCAGGCCACAACACTCTGGGTCAGTGTTGAAGTGCTCCCATCAGTTCTGAGGGGGCTGCAGTTTTCATTAGATTAATTGCTAATTAGTAGGCATCCTCGTTTTCCTGCTGATGAGTGTGAGAGCAGGAGGGCAGGTCAGGCAACAGCTCCCTTGGCTTAGAGGGCAATCCCTGACGAGGATTAGCACTGGCCTCTGTGGCTGTAATTGAATTAGTGCTGCCTCTGTGCTGCCAGGAGCCACCTTCCCCACTGCCCCCAGCACAGCGACCAGCCCAAGGGACAGGATCGAGGTCTGGGCTCTATTTCCAGCCAGGACCTTGGAGTTTGCCATCAGCATCAGCCCCTGCCCAGCCACGTGCTGGTGCCATATTCATCCCCGACACCACCAGCTCCCTTCACTTGCTTGGTCTGACTGGTTGCATCCCTCTGAGCCCCAGGAGGTTCTGAGAAGCCCAAACCCACATTCCTTGCACGGGAGCCCGGTGAAGTCCATGGTTACACTAAAACATGTGCAAAAGGAAGGCACTGCTCCAAGCCATGGGGGAGAGAGGGGGCATTGCTCCACGCACGAGACAGCACTGAACCCCCGGGCTTCTCCCAAAATCCCTGCATCTCCCGCAGCCAGGCAGGAACTGCCAGCCACAGGTGGTGGCTCCAACACTGCTCGGCTGGAGCTGCACAGGGACAACCAGTGTGCCAGCCAGCCCAGCTGGACCACAGGGCTGTGACACAGAAAGGCCGGGAAGATGCTGTGAGTTGGAAGATAAGCACAGCAGCTGAGCTTGTGGAGGCATCCTCCTCTCCTGTGGGAAAAGTGATGCCTAACCCTTGCCAACTCCTCTGCAAAGCTTCCTATGGGAAGTTTCTGGCACTGGGAATGGTTGCCAGCACAGGATTAGCAGCCTGTTGATTTAGAGGGCTTATTACAGGAGCTTAATTCTATTTTGACAGACGAAAGTAAGTCAATTACAGCTAGAAATAGCTCCAAATTTGGGTTGGGGGATTTTTTTTTCTTCCTGTCTTCCCTTTATGTGACTTGTGGTATCATTTCCTTCTCTTTCTTTACCTCAAAGCCAGTGTTTTCTGTGAGATGCCTCTCTGGCCCAGGGAAGCCTCTAACACAGGCACTTGGGGCAGATGTGGTACTTGCTCATTATTGCTGCCTGTGAGGCACCTTGGCACCACTCCACTCCTCCCAGCCCCACCAGGCTGCCCTGGAGCCCCTCCTTGGGCTTGGTCCCGGTGGAAACGACCCCAAAACCTGTCCCCTACCCACCCCCAGCACTGACACACAACCTGAGCTGGGACAGGCAACATCCAGCGGGGACCCACTGACCAGCAGAGCTCAGGCTCAGAGGTGTAGGGGAGCAGTGCTCAAAGAAATCAAGGAGCATTCATGCTGAGGCTTAGAAGTGGGAGCACCAGCTACACATGGAAATTCCCATCCTGTGAGATTAACAGGGTCTAGTCAGGATCAGAGGACAACTACTGCCATAAGTCATCTCCAGCAAAAGTCACTGTATGCCTGAACTCTCTAAATGTCTAAGGAATCACAATCTTCCTAGAGAAATAAAGCACTAAAGCAAGAGCCTACCCCATTCCCAAATCATTTACATGAAAGTCTCACTCCTGGGGCTCTCTGTCTTTATACCCTCCCCATCCCCACCACACCTGTGTCTCCTGTACACCTGAAAATGCAAGCAGAGAGCAGAAAGAAAGACCCCTGCATTCCCTCACAGTAAACCCAGTCACCACCACCTGGCCCTGTTTATCTGATCAGCAGGACCAGACCATGTCACTCCCCTCCCACCCAGGCTGGCACACGAGCTCCCTGCCTTGAGGACCTGTGTGAGACTCATACCTCAAGCACGAGGTGACAAATCTCATTGCCAGCTCAGTGCACACACGTTTCTCCAAGGAAAGCCCTAACCACAGGCTGGGGAGTTATGGCCACACCCCAGGAAAGCTGGAAGACTGAGGCTTGGATATCGCTAAAAGCCTTCACACTCAGAGAGCACAGTGGGGAGCCCCTGTTCACGAGGTGGTCTCCAGTTCTTATCTAGGGACCGTGCACCACCCTGTCCTCAAGGGTCTGCAGGAACAACTTGCACTGTTTTCCTCCAGCACAAACCCGTGGGTCACTCTCCAGCTCAGGAAACCCTGGCTCGGAGCACACCAGAGAGGCTCTCACCCTCGGACAGCGTGCAGCAGGCGCAGCGAGGGGTAGGCAGTCCTGACGTTGATGTGGTGCTTCAGGATGAGCTCGTTCACCCACTCCACCCGCTCCTTGCCCCCCTTGGCCATGAAGGCCGGGATCCAGAGGATGCTGCCGTTGAGGCTGTGCAGGCGCTGCAGCAGCTTCTCCCTCCAGGTCTCGTTCACCAGGTCCTCGAAGGCACGCTGGATCACCGAGGGGTTCATCGTCACCAGGTCCGTCTTCATGCCCACGTCCTGAGAGTACTCCTGGACAGGGGCCAGGTTGCACCTGCACAGGGAGACACCCAACAGCCCTGTTCAGTGGACTGAGAGAGGGCAGCGACAGGCAGGAGAGGGGTGTGATGCCAAAAGCCAGGGCTGGTGACAATGTGCCCGTTCGCCCTCGCTTTTGGGAGGATGAGGAGGGAGGATGACTCTCTGCCATAAACTGGTGATGATGAGCCATCTCCATCTCAGGCCATCCCTCAGCGTGATGGCACGTGCACACGTGTCCCTCTGGGACAAGGCTAATGTCAGCCCTAACTGTGGTGTCTCGTGGGTGGTTTGTAGCGGGCAGCAGCTCTTCTGGTGCCGCTCAAAAATAACATCAGCAACAAACCTCCTGTCTTTGCTCCCACAGCAGATTTGAGACAAAACAGCCTTTCCCACTCAAGGAAAGCACTTGCCTCTTGATTCCAGCCCCGGTGGAGTAATATTATCCCAAATGCCTTTTCTCCTCCTGGCGAGTCTCTGTGAACAGCAGACCTGGTGGCAGCGGTGGCGATAACAACACCAGCGGGAGGGGGATGCCAGGACATGGTCTCCACAGGGCCTGGCTGTCTGGAGGCTGTGACCCTCAAAAAACACCTCTTTCTGTAGTGTTCATTGGTGCCTCCTCTCGGGTTGTACATGTGGACACGGGCCATGTGCCACGAGCTCCTGTGTCACACCAGCATGAGGGCTGAGGGCATGTGGGACAAACTGCCAACAAGTCACCCTTGTTAGAGAGTGGTTTCCTCCAGCTCCTTGAGGGGGATTATCTGTGTCTGTGCCATGCACATGGCACAGGGCAAATGGCACTGGGAACCAGCTGATGGGGGGATGCAGAGGGATGCTCCCCCAGCATCCAAAAAACCAGAGGGTACCCATGTGTTTGCACACTGAGTGCTCTGCTGTGGTGTTTGACACTGAAGTTACAGTATTTAACGAGCAGGAATTGCATCCTAACCATCTGCCTCGATAATCAGCCATTATTACTGTTTTCCCTACTTTACAGATGGGGAAACTAAGGGAATGGTGGAAGGAAAATCCAGCTACTGGCATGGGGGCCCTTTGATGGACTCATTGCAGGAGTAAATTCACTTGAAAATAAACATTGGACCTGTATCCTGGACACAGACCCAATCACTGGTCACTGCCAACCCTGCTGAAAAGGCTGCCTGGATGGAGCAAACCTTCCTCAGGAAGATGCAGGTTCCAGGAGTGGCTCAGACTATGGTGGGAAGTGTGTCTGTGCCAGACCTGCACTAGCACATGGCTGCGGAGAAGTCGCTCAAAATCCCCACCCTCACATCCAGAAAAGCTCTTCTCCTGCAGTTTTTCTGCCTGACATGAATGCCCCTCACTAAACTTTGCCAGAACCACAATAAGCAGTTTATCCCCCTGCTCACTCAGGTTCCAGTTAAGGAAAATGCTCTGTCCCCTGTGGACAGGCTGCAGCTGCCAGCAGCCAGGCAGCTGGAGCAGCAGGGTGTGAGCAGGGTGCAGAGGTGACATTATCCTCATTCCCACGTCACACCAGCACCGCCTCTGTGAGCTGCTGATGGATTGGGCTGTCCTCGTAATAGACTCACCAGAAAACAAACGTCTGCACATACATAAATCATCCGTGCATTCCACAGCCTCTCAACTAACAGGGGCACAGGGCTGGGAGGGCAGGAGCTTCTCCTCTCCACTTCAGACACCTCCAGCAGTGAATCTGGTGTGTCCCAGCGGTGCTCAGGATGTGCTGCTGCAGGTCCCTGGGGCAGTGCAGCTGCAGGGACAGCAGTGGTGGGGACAGAGGGGACACAGGGGAGTGTCAGACCTGGGCATGCACAAGTGTGGTGCCAGGGCATCGCATGGTGCACCCTGTGCTTGAGGGCAGAACTGATTTGAGGAAGAATCAGGTTCGTGAGAGCCCAGGATGGGGCTTTGCAAGAGGGCAAACCTGAGAGAAGAGGAGGTTGTGGGGGGTTGATGGTGCACCATGCACCACGTGGGAGACGAGGTGCACTTGCAAGAACACGTGGGAAGCACTTGGAGATAGATGAGGGGAAGGGTTTGCAGCAGGGCGTTTGCACCAGTGAACTCTAAGCGTGCAGGTGGCTGTGAGGCTGTGCTGCCCCAGGTGACCAGGATCCCAGCCCCCTGCACTGCTCCAAAGGCCCTGAGGCCCCCGTGGCCGCGCTGTGCTGCAGGGAGCAGTCCCCTCGTACCTTATGACGAAGCTGTGAGCGTCGATCTCGGGGCCGCAGCCGCTGCTGAGCAGCACCCCCGAGTTGCCCACGATGGCACAGGTGGGGAACTGCTTGCCCTTGAGGGGAGAGGTGCGGGGCAGCAGCTCGTACAGGTTCTGCGAGACGTTCATGGTGCTGTCCCTGTCAAACACGTAGTGGATGATGTCCCCCGGCTTCAGCGTCCCCTTCAGCACTGAAATGTCCTTCTCTGCATCCAGGAACTTCAAGATCTGTTTCCTGAGGGAAAGGGAAGAAAACAGCCTTATCAGGTGAGGTACAGAGATAACTTGGCTGCCCTCACTCTCTGGGCCAGTCCCTCTGGTGCTGTCCAGGCACAGCTTATGAAAGGGTATCTCCATGTCACTGCCTGCTCTCTCTCCACTCGTTCCTGCCCGGGGCAGGCTATCACAGTCATCCCACCATTAGTGAGGGTCCCTGAGTTTACCCTGGGAAGAAGGTCTTCTTCCCTCTGTGACCCATCACCTGCACACACAAATTTCACTCGGCCTGCAAAACAGGGGCTCAAGTGCTCCTTGTTTGGTCGTTGCCAGGCCAGCTGGTTCAGCTGGGAATTCATTTCCAAGCGATCGCTTACAGATATGAAGCCTAGCTCAGCAGGAGATAAGTCTTTTTATTTCTTCCTTGACATCTTTAGATGATACACGGAGGCAATTTGCCAGCTTGCACTGGAGAGGACCAAATCTGTCTCTTGTCCTATAGGTAATTACCAGTACCTGATCTTCAAAGAGAGTGTCTGGTTGTGTCTCCATTTGGATGAGGCTGGTTTAATGTTGTGCTTAATGCTTTCATTACTTCTGTCAACAACAGCTGGAGACGAGGAGTCATTTATTACTACTTCAGCTCTAGAGAAAAGAAAGTCGGGGAGAGGGAGACAGAATCCGTTAGCATCCCAATGGCACTTCTAATCACCGTCTTCAGCTCTGGCTGCTGGAATTCAAACTTCATCAGAAAAGCAAAATTGTAGTTATTAGCTAAACAAGAACTGAAAGCCTGTTCGTATTCTGCTACACTCAAGCAGACAGACAGAGATCCTTAAATACCCGCTCGCTTCCATGAACACAGACTGACAACCAGGCACAGCTCCACAGAAAACACAGTTACACACTGAGCTGCAGGAAGGCATGCACAAAAACCCACACATCGACAGGCTGACAGATGGGCACTTGCAGACAAGACACCCCAAAGCCCCCAAAATTCACTAAGAAACTTCCTAGCCAAGGCTGCTGCCCTGTTGCCTCGTGATCACACGAGAACATTCCAAAGCGGAGCCAGCTCAGCTCCTGGAGAAGACAAAAATCCTCATCAGAGAGGAGCAACCCTCTCCTCACCCAACAGAGAAATTAATTCAGCTGAGCTGCTGGGTGCTGCTTGTGAGACTGGGCCGTGAGCAACCTGTACTAAAGAGGGGCAGGCTGCCTCACTGGAAACTTTTTCCCTGCTTACAGTTGAGCACAAGGATTTCAGCATCCCTATCACCTGTTCCAGACCAAGAAATGAGCAGCAGCCAGATGCTGGAGATGATCACTGGGAGACCTCAGCGTTTAATCCCTGCTCTAAGAAGCAAATCAGCCCCAGCACTTCTGTGACATTTAAATCAAACGGCATGATTTGAAGGAGCCTCCAAATATTTGGTTCCAGCCAGCTGCCCTCCAAAAAGAAAAGCCAAGCATCTCATCAAGAAGCTGCGTGTTTATCTGCAGCTCCGAAAAAGCCTTCACACTTCAGAGCACTCTGAAAAATACACAACCAAAGCACTCGCTATCAGCTAAAGGGGATCTCCCTCTCCACTGCAAAGGCCTTTTTCCAGCTGGGAAATGCTTTGTAAATAAATGCATTTGTATAAAGCATGTAAACCCCAAGGAGGGAGCAGAGTGAGAGATGGGGCAGAGGTGGTGGCCCCGGCTCATGGACAAACATCCAGCTCCTGGGATTGTTATCTCCAGCCCACGGAAAGAGCTCCCCAGGACACACTGTGGCTCGCACTGTATAATGTTTCAAAAAGGCAAGGAAATGTGTTTATAAATGCTGGCTGCCAGTGTCCTGGTGTGTGTGTGTACAGTACCTCTCCAGAGGCTGCCAGTCTGTTGGATTTGTTTGCTTCTTGCATTTTGCTGCATCACTCACGTCTTGGAAAGCTTACCCCAGAAGGTGTCAAAAATCATAGTGGAAGTAGGGTAAGGCAATCCTGGGAATAACGATGATTTTTTTGGTTTTGTCCATTTTCTGTGTTTTGATCATGGGTGGTGACATCATCACAGAATGATATCACTCTTTCTTGCATAGTGTCACTAAGCTGTTCAAACTTGCCACTTGGCAATGCTGGGCTGACAGGGAATCATTGTAAAAATAACACAGAGAGACACTGAATGGGGCTGGGATGCCAGGGAATGACTCTGCCACGGAGGGATGCACTGCAATAAAACTGAATGGAGTTCTGATCCCAAACGCAGTGATCTCTCCTCTAATAGCACTTAAAACTATGGAAAATAGCAACTCTATCACTGACTTATTTTCACAATAAGTAACTCTTTCTCATTCTCTCAATCACTGCAACTTCCAGATCCTTGGTTATTTGCAAATGATTATTGCACTGAGCTGGAAGAAGGAGGGGGAGAAACGATTAAGAAAATGCAAAGCAGAAGTGAAAAGAAACAGATACATTTGCTAAATAAGAACAGCACTATCCAGCAAAGAGGAGAAGCAGATTAATAGCTGCCTTACAGCAAAAACAAATGAACACAAAATCTAATTTACAAACCTATTAGATTTGCTATGTAAGCTGTTCACAGCTGATCTGATTGTACCTCTGCCTCCAGAACTCCTGCAAGACAAAGGAAATGCATTATTTATAAATCCAGGTCCTTTTTGCCAAGCATTGTTCAACAGTCAAGAGATCCCGCTCTGAAGGGCTCTGAGCAGAGACACTGCCACGCCGCCTGCGTCCCACCCCGTCCAGGAGGGAGATGTCCTGATGCCTCTGAAGGGCTTTCCACCCGCTGTCACCGCTGCCCTGCTGTGACCATGACATCATCCCGGCAAAGAACGCCCCGAGCCACCCCGGTGAACAATACCTGCGTGATCTGACAGCCACCACAGACATCTGGTCCCGCTGCCACGGCAGCGTGCGCCCTACAGCTGCATTAAATACAGCTCTGCTTCTCTTTACGAGGCAGGTGCTAGCAGCGCACAGAGAAGCTCTCCTCCATCTCCAGGCTGCCACGGGACTTTCCCTGACCTTTTCAGGTAGGGACTGAACTGAATGATCTGGACAGGATTCCCACCACTGTCTTCACCTGGGCTTTTAGTTGAGAACATCCAATATCTCTGTTTTATCCAGACTGAATATACCAGCCTCCTGGTGACTTGTGGAGACCTCATAGTGTACCTTCTCCCAGCTCCCAGGGACCCAGGCCAGACCCAGAGCTCCCTTCCAGCCCACTGCAGTCCTGGGAGTGCCTTCAAGCCCCTTGTCCCCACCTTTGGTGTAACTCGGCTGAAGCTACAAGGCCAACTCACCACAGTCATTCACATGCTGGAGCTGAGACCCGAAGTGACAGCAGTGTCACTCCCACGGCCTGACACCACCACACAAAGACAGATGCCAGACCAGTCTGACCAAGACCTGCAGGAATGAACAGCCAAAGTTTCCAGCACCTCTACGATGCTATATTGAAGAACGGGTTGGACCGAGCCCCTTAGAAAACCACACCATTCATACGAGCTTAAAAATAAATACATACAAGTATTTAGTTGGCTGCAGAGCCCCTTCCTGCTTTAGCTTGCTGTTTTCAAAGGGGGCACAAAGAACAAGTCACCCACCTTGTGATGCTCAAGGGAGCTGTGCTCCCAGTTAGGCACATTTTAACTGCCATGTACTCATTGCTCTGTTTTATTGTTCCCATTGCACAGATATCCCAATGAGCACACTCATAAAGAGAACCAAATTCTCTTGCAGCAGAAATATTGCTACCCAGAAATATATACCTTAATGAAAATGTATCTCAGGAGAATGTATTTCTACCAGTTCTGAAAAAAATCCCAAATGCGCTAGACAAAAATGAAAAAGGAAAAGCGTGTGTGAGCGTGTGTGGTGCCATTAAAAAGGATTTTCAGACTCGCAGGATGCGACATAAATCCCCTCATTAGGCTGAGCACAGCCTTCAGCACCACGTAACATCAAACCCTTGGAAATGCCACGATGGCTTTCCCTTTCCTCCCTCCTGCCAGAGACCATCCACGGCCAAGTCAGAGCGATTCCTGCTCCGGCGCCCTCGTCTTCCCTTTGACAGACCTGAGAGTCTGCGAGCTGTTTCATTTTTTGGTGCATCAAGGGAACAGCAGGACTGGCTCATTCCTGGAGCCTACTGGCATTTAACAAGCCTCCACATTAATGGGGTTCATGCGGGGTGTGGGAGCAGACGGGATTAGTGTGCAAACCACGCACCCGCTCGGAGACGTCTCCTCTGAAGGAGCCTTCCAAATGGGATTCACACTCCTTCACACTTGCTGCAGGACAGACAAAGCCTGGAGAAAGAAATGTTATTTTTCCCTGAATACATGCTGGTTCACAATCTCTGTGAAACGAAAAAAGGGAAATTAGGAAGTAGAGAAGACTATTCCCTAGGTGTTAGTTCCCACCTCATCCATGTTCTGTGGCTACAGCAGGAAGGATTCGGAGCATCACAAGGCATTATTCAAATGCATTTATCCAGTCTGCCTTTACATGCCCCCAGTGACAGGTCTGAGTGTCTCTTCCTGAACTGGGGCAGGTGTTGGGGCTGGAGATGCTGGATGTGAGGAAGACAAGTTGAGAGCAGCTCTCCCAGCTGCCTGTGTGCAGCCCGGTGGGGAAGGGGACTGGCTGCCAGCTGAGAACCCCCTCAAGGACAGTGCCAGGGGTTACTCTTTCCCCCCCACACACTGTGAAAATGCAAACAGAGGCACAAAGTGTTCTGCTGTCACAAATGAACACGGAGGGGGCTGCTTACTGGTGGAGGAGAGCAGGGCTCTGCTAACCATCTTCTCAAGGCACTGGGGTCACTGCTCCGGTTTCTCTCTCCAACACAGGGAAACTGCCCAAAACTGAGACATGATACTTGGCTGAAGGTCTGAGCTGGTTTAGTGAATCTCAAAATGCTCAAAACTGTCAGCCTTCTGGTGTCCCACACTACAACTTCAGGATGCTTTCCCTACAATCTCCCTCTGTACAGTGGAAGGCAGCGTGTGCTGTAGGATGCTGAGGGGTGTGTGGCCCTGTCCAGCCATCCTGCTCGGCTCAGCCCACCGGTGGGTCCCAGCCAGACAAACCAGCTGCTCAAAACACCCAGAACTGAGCCAAGCACAGCATTTTCCAAGGTCTGCCATACTTCATTACCGACACAGGCAAGCCAGTACCCCTGCACGCCTTCACTTCCCCCACCTGGGAAGAGGAAAACATTTAGAAATGGAGGGTACTAATTAAGAAGCACAAGTTTAAAAAAAAAAAAAAAAAAAATCAGTCCATTTTATTATGCCTTCCTGATCCAGAGCTTCAAATCTCTTTGCTTCAAAAGGCAAAGACCAACCTCGATTAAAATAGCACGGATAGCATTGATTTTGAAAAGCTTTCTAGTGCTACACTGTGTTTGGATTGAATTGCCTTATTAATCTAGTTGTTATCAGTTTGATTGTACAGCCAGCTCCACAAAGTACCAACCTGCTTCCTAATCCTATTATTTACAAAACATTTTTCTTTGGGCTTCTGTTGGGATGTTTTCCAGTGATAAGTTGCATCTATATGTGCTAATGCCATCTTACTGACTTATGCCATCTTTTCTCATTTTTGCCAAGACTTTCAAGCTGCACCGCCACTATCTAGGATATAATATAGGTCAAAACATTCTGTGCTCAGATGTAAGTGACACTGATTCATATATCAGAGGATATAAAAGAAAAATTGTCTTATGATTCAGGTCCAAATTTTCTTGGATGAATAATTTCTGACAAATCAGGTATGCAAAGACTCTTCTATTCACCCCCTGTGAATGGGCCTGTTTAGGGTTTTTGCTTCCCTTTTCATTGTCTCCCGCTTCTTAAATGCTTCTCTTAATTGTTGCTAGGTAAGTTCGGTCTCGCTTCGAGCAATTTCGACACGTGAAATCAAAGCTGCTTTGACTGAACAAGTAGGTCACAGAGCCTCGTTGGGAGAGTGGATCTCTGAGAGCAGACTTCATGTGTCCGCGCTCCCGGGCTCACAAATTAGAAAATGTGTTTTCCATGGGTATTTTACAACGCCCGCCCCCAAGTCCTGCTTCCCCCCAGCATCTGTGGCGGGCGATGCACAAGGGAAGCGGGCACGAGAAACAGGAGCTAACTGGGAATTTCAGCCATACCCAACCACGCATTTCATGGATCGTAGAACGATGCGGGTTGAAAAGGACCTTAAAGATCATCTCGTTCCAACCCTCCTCCATTTAACCACATTTGCGAAGCTCATTCCTGGTGGAACAAAACCTCTACCTCTTCCTGACCTTGGGCAACCCAAGTCCTCCTCTTCTCCCTCCTCCCCATAAAAGTTAGATAATAGTCCCTTGGGGGATTATTAAGCTGAATTTATCCACCTGAATTCCTCAGGAAGAGAGTTCAGAGTGCCACAGTTTTTACCTGAGGGGTTCAAGAGACTAACACCCACTAATTAGGTTTTCACAACCCGCTTTTATGTTAGGTGCATTTTACGATCCTTGTTTTACAGCTGGGCACTGGGGGTGAAGCAGCTTGGCCCTTAACACCAAAAAATGAGTTCCACAAGCCAGGAGCAGGCACTGTGAGCTTCCAGCAGACCCGTCCTCTCAAAAATGCTGCTCTTTACTTGCTGAGAGCGGGTATGGGTCTTGCTGGGTGACAGGGCCCAGAGGACCACAGGGATTGATCTGCAAAGGTTTCACTGGCCCCAAAAGCAGAGGCACCCCATAGTCTCCTGAGATGACTGCAAACTGTGCCCATTAAGGCAGTCTGTATCTATTTAAAAAAAAATTATAAATCACCACCTAGATTTACTTTGCTTCTAAAGGACTGCTCTGATGTTTTCCTCAAGACCAGAACTGCTATTTTCTATCTGAGGAGCACACGAGCATGATGCCAGGCCTGGCTAGAGATCACCCACTGTCCTCCCAAGCCAGGGGCTCTCCCTGAGGCAGCCAAGTGTGGAGGGGATGCAGAGTGGGATGTTCACAGCCCTTCTGCAGGATCCTGTGTTGTGGCCAGCGACCCAGTCACTGTAACTAACAGTTCTGGGGAAAAGGATACACTGCCCAGCCACTGGAAATGAAGGATATAGGTGGCTCTCCTCCTCTAAAACTTTATAGATCTGCTCCTGCTGATGCTCACAGTGCTGTGAAATGCGGATCAGGACACAGGCTTCAACCCTCCCTTCCCCTTCGCTGAAATTCAGGGTTTCTCTTGAGAGCAGCAGAACAGCAAACACACTCCACGGCTTTTGGGGAAAAATTGTCACATTCCCAAGTTGTCTATGAAAAAGAAATAATTGGCTTCCAAATGCCAACCTGTCCAGCCCTACTCTGCAGGGTGGACAAGCAAAGGTGTCCCAGGAGTCCAAAGTGAGAAGAAACCAAGCCCAGAATCCGAATCAGGATTCCTTGGAGATTGTATCCTGGCTTTCCATCAGCACATCAGGGTACGGCTCAAAAGATGGAAAAAGGACACATTAATTGATAAATCCCCTGTGGGCTTCTCACTAGGGACTCAAGTGGTTGCTGTGGGGTTTAGGTCAAAATCCACCCATATCCATCAAATGCTCTGCTGTCCCAGGAGAGACAAATTCAAAGAGGAAGGGCTGGTTAGCCCCACAGGTAAATCAACTTGCAAATCAGAAACAAACGCCAAAGCTAGATGAGAAGCAATGGGATCAGAGATGCATTTCTGAACCTTGAGATCCTGCACTCAAACAGTCCATTGTGCACTCTCCTGGCACTGCTCCCCCCTCCAGGAATGCCGCTCTTCCAGGCTCCAGCATCATCTCACCCTCCTGCATCCCATCTCAAAACACACCGGGGCAAGCTGGGACATCAGACCCTTACAGGGTCATTCCTGTTACATTTCACCAGTGTCTTTGGAGGCTTTCATCCCTGGATGTGGAGGAGACTGTGACGAACAGAAGTGGTGGTTGCTGGGTGGTAGCTGTGGTACCCACACTCCCCAGGTGAGCAAGGGATTAATTGGGAAGACATTTCTAAAGCAGTTGTCTGCTAGGACAGAGGATCCTGCAATACATCTTGATGAGATGTTCGAAATCGCACTTCAGTGTGTTTAAAAAATCTCACTTGATGATATTGTCACAGCTTGGCAGCCCAAGTGTCAAAAACTTCCTAAATATCAGGTGCTATTTTCAGTGTTCCAAGCTCAATTCTATCAAGTCATACAATCACATTTGGGAAAGCCTGCCCATATTATGGCTTTCAGAAACATCACCTGGTCCAGCTGGGGTCCCAGTGCAGCTCTGGTACATGAGGTGCAGTCAGGCTGGCAGTGCAGCATGCACCAGTAAGGCATCAGCCGATGGCCTCACTGTTGCTCATGGCACTTGTCACAGGAAATGCAGACCTGTCAGTCCCATGCAAAGCAGCCTTGTTAATTTGGTCACCTCCTCCCACGCCCCAATCCCACCTCCACAACATCACCCATCCTGCAGTCTCCTTCCCGGGGACCACAACAGGATGGGAAGTTCAGGGGTGCTCAGCATCCCTGCCTGTCAGGTGGTGACAGTGGCTCCACACCAGCTCCTAAGTTAATGGGAGCAGGGTTTGACCCTGACATCTCTGTCTGGCTGCAAGTCACGGTGTGTAATCACTGCAAGTGTCTGCTGAGGGAATGAAGACACATGAGTTTGCAAACAGACAACTATTGCTTAATAAGGAATATGCCAATTAGTCTGAAACACTTACGAGACAAAACCAGCGACAAATCAGCAGGAACAGTGCAGCTCTGACAATGAATGGGCACGAGGCAATGGGAGGGATGCTCGTGGCAGCCTGTCACCAGGACACTGCTGGGGATCACTCTGCACTGGGGTAACCAAATCCCTGTCCCTGCCTTGAGCTCTGGGCCCAGTCTGTGCTTTTCCTAAGCCAGAAAAGTGTCTCTCGCACCCGTGGTGTGCCAGCTCTCACATCCACATGCAGTTGCCTTAACATCAGCATGGCCTGACTCAGTCACCTCAAGGTGCTCTTGTTTTATCACTGCTCTAAAGACAAAATACTCACATGCTCACAGAGCTCAGATGACAGACACTTCCCCTCTCCCCATCCTGCATACTGGCAGGACCTTATTCCCTCCTTCATCTTTAAAACATTATTCCTGGCATCAGCTCTTTTTCTCTGGCTGTGTTAATGAAAGAGCCAGCAAAGAAACAGACACTGAAGCAGGCAAAAAGGATGTAGTGAGGGACTTGGGACTGGGCAGTGTGTGTTCTTGTGTATTTTGTGTATGTTTGTGTAATTTATTTCCCTTTTGGAAGGGAGAAGGTAAAAACCCCAAGAGCCCAGGGAAGACCTAGGAAGTAGCTGAGACAAAAGCCTCACTGCTTACAAAACATGTCTACACTACGTATTTGTCCTGAGATAATTTTTTCTGCTAACAGAGCAGAGCTCTCAGGGAGCACAAACAGCAGAACATCAGTCTTGCAGCAGAGCCTGTCACCCTGAGCATCCACGTCCCAAAAGCCAGAAATCCCAGTGGCTCCTGCAGCATCTTGGATGCCACATAGCTTGGGAAATGGTACAACATGGAAACATTTTCATATGGGGCTGTGGGCCCTTGGGCTCATCCTCCTACACCCTCTCATCCCTTTTCCCAGTGCTCCGTGCAGCATACTGGAATATTGAAGGTCTCATGTGGTTTCTTCTTTCACTGTTGATGTGGATGCCGAGGACCTCTCCTGGGCAGAGACATCCTCCTGGGGCAGTTCCGCTGGATGAGCATCCTCAAAATAACAGCTGGTGCCTACACAAAGAGGGCTGGGAGTGCTTGGGTGAGAGCTACACCCCACAGCCAGCAACGGAGCCATCCCAGGACCTTCACAGGGACGTAGATCCCAGATCACAGTGCCGAGCTGACAAACACTGAAGAGCCCATAGTGGTTTCGCAGCTCAACCTCCTCCCTCCTCCCCTGCTCACAAAGCTACACCATGGAAATCCAGGCAGCAGTAAGAAGTTTAATTACCAACTGAGCAGCTGCCGGTTGCCAGTCGGGTGTGCTTCTGGGTGTCTGAAAAGGCGCTGGAGATGCCTCACGACGATGCTTAACCTTTGCAGGGGAAACGTGGCCCCTGTTGTGGCCACTGGCTGAGAGCTGAGTGATATTCCCAAAGCTGCTGGCAAAGCCTGGGCTGGAGGTGCTGGGTCACAGAGTAAGAGCCATCCTTGGATTCGGAGCGGCCAGACACACGGGTGATACCTGGAGCCCGCTGGGATGCTGTCTGACCGAGGATGCCTTGAGAGAGCATTTCAAAACTGTGACAAAATGCGCTTTTCAAAGCAGCCCTGCCTGTGGGGAGCGCTGCACGGGGAGGGACAGCGTGCTCAGCATGCAGATGGCAAGCCTGGGGTGGGGTTTGTGTCCGTTTGGGATATTCCCAGGGCGCTTCTGTATGCAATAACAAGGACTTGATCTGCAGTAGCAAGAAGTATTCAGGCTTGAGTTTGGGAAGAGCTCTCACCCCACACCTCTGTCACTGCTCTGGCAGGTTTCAGCAGTGCCATGCCCATTTCCTTGGATCAGCCCTTTCACTTCCCCATCGGAGCCAGCGCCGCTGCTGTTGATGAAGATGCATCTCCCAAGGCCGCCACCACCATAAAGGCTGCTGCCAGCCAAGACAAGAATTTACAGTGGAAACGTGAAGAAAAAGGAGCTGTAAAGATACTCTTCTTTTTTTTCTTTTCCTTTTTCTTTTTTCTTTCTTTTTCTATTGCATTGTGAGGGACTGAGCAGCTGACACCAGCCTGCTCTGCTGTGGTGTTTGCTGAAGGACACCTGAAACTCTGCACCTCCAGTGAATTCACTTTGTCAGGGAACTTCCTTGTTTCCTGAGGCAAATGGGGATGGAAGCCAGAGAAACGGCAAAATAATTATTGTCTAATGCTGTACTTTGGGCTTATTGCTTGCTGCTGAGGATGACCCAGGCCCAGGGAAAACAAACAACGGAGGCAATTAGAAGAAGTCTGGTTCGGAACAACTGGTTTTTACAGCAACTGTGCCTGTGGATGTATTTAAGTAATCCTATTCTCAAGAATGAAAAAGCAAAATATCAGTAGAATCACAGAATTATAGAATCATATAGATTAAAAATATCTTCTAAGATCACTGAGTCCAACAGTCAACCCAGCACTGCCAAGTCCAGCACAAAACCATGTTCCTAAGAGCCACATCTACGCATCTTTTAAATGCCTCCAGGGATCGTGACTCCACCACTTCCCTGGGAAGCCTGTGCCAATGCTTGTCAGACCTCCCAGTGAAGAACTTTTTCCTACTATCCAATCTAAACCTCCTCTGGCGCTACTTGAGGCCATTTCCTCTTGTCTTATCATTAGAACAGCCTGAAAGCCCAAGGAAAGATAAAGGCACTCCTGTTAAATGCTTTTCCTGCAAGATCAAAAGCCCATCTGCCACGTGAGAGAAAACTGACCCCTTGAGCTCACCCATGCCTGGGAAAGGCTGGGAGGGGGGTGATGCCTGGGAAAGGCTGGGAGGGTTGGTGGCAGTGCTGGGATCCGCTGTGTCACTGCTGGCCGAGGTCCCAGGGCTCTGCTGGCCCTGCCCAGAGGAGCAGCCACGGCGCTGCTGCGGCCGAATCGCTGAACTCACTGTCAGCTGCTCGACAAACCTTCGCTAAGTGAGCCAGCGCTCGCAGCTCCTTGTTCTCTGCTGGGACAGAAAGGCTTCCTTTGCATTCCCAACTGGAAATATGCACTTGCAGGGTTAGAGGTGGGACACAAAAAGGAAACTTGAAGCCCTTCTGGAACTGCTTCGTTGTCTTCATTGCTCCGGTCACATGAACCGGCCTGGCTACAGCAGTACCGCATCCAAGATGGGCCAGCTGGTTATTTGCATCCTCCCTCCACAGCTCTTCTCACCAGCAAGCTCAGGAATTCCCTCCTTGAGGGTCTTGCAAGCTGCTACAGACAACCAGTACTGGACTGAGGAGTAACTTTTCAACAGATGTACCTGAAATCCCTTAGTTATGTTCCTAGCACCGGGTTTTCTTTTTGTTCCACTGGCTTGCTTGGGGGTCTGTGAGTGTTTCCCCTCCTGCTGCTCCCAGCCCTCCCTGCAGGTACCACTGCTCCTGACATTCCCTCAGAGCTCAGTTTAAGGAAATAAGCTGTGAACATTCATCTCCTTCAGCCTGCTCCAGGCAGGAGCACAGAGGTTTGGATATGCCTTTGTGGCAGCCTGCCCTGCTCCTGCAGGGCAGCAGGAGGTGAGGGAGGGTTTCATGGGGAGGAGGGAGAGCTCTGCAGCCAACCTGAAATGGGCTGCTTGCGCTCAGGTTATTGTCAGAAGAGTTGCAATCAAAGCCTACCCTGAGTATTTTGTTACTCAAATCAGTGCTCCAACACTGCTTTTATTTTCCAGCCTGATGTGCCATGGAGCTTTTATGAGAGCCCTGCCATACCCAAGGAGTACAAAGGTCTCCTTTGGCTCCATTTACATGAATACTTCCAGGATGTCTGTGGGCTTCTGTCCTGCTGAGAGCTATTCCTCCTCCAGCCCAACCTGGATAATTGCTGGCTTGTGCACACCCACTGTGTGAGCGCACAAAAGCTCTTGTTGGTAGAATGCAGCACTTTCTCCAGCAAAACTTCCTGGTGGAGAGCAAGTCTTAGACTAACTCTGGGCTAGGCGCAGTAAATCACAGCCTGGAAGACGTAAGCAGGACATTTATACCCCATGGACCAACCCTGATAAGGAGCATTAGGACTACAGCCCGCTACAGACCGCTCACAGCAAGTGCAGCAGCCTCCATAAAGGACACAAAATCTCTCTTCCCGAGCCTTTGAAAGGCAGGCCCTAGAAAAGGGCACATGAGGAAAAAGTGGCAATTTACTGACAAGCTCCCAGGCAGGCAGGCCAGCAATATCAGAGACTCCAATTCGTCACTTAGAGAGAGCAGAATATAACTCCTCTTGTAATCAGGATGGAAAGGCATGTGGTCCGGGCTAGCAGGGAAAAGGTTGACTCATATTAAGACCAACCCATTACCAAGTGTCAAGTGCTCCCTAAGATGGCTCAGACGCTAATTCAAGAAGTCACCTGGTGGCAGCGGGTCACCAGCTCCCTCTACAGACAATCAGGACACAGCCGGACCCCTGCAGAACTGCAGGCGCAGAATAACAAAGAGAGTCCCCTTAAACCGGAGGAGAATTTTCCTCCTCATCACCGGCAATCATCATCCCACTCGATGCCAAGTCCTTTGTTTTCCTCTGCGGGGACAGGTCCGTCCCGCTCCCCTATCCCGGCGCGGGTGAAGAAATGGCTGCGATGGCACCAGCGCTCCCCAAGACAGACGGGAGCGTGTCTTTTGTTTCCTTCCAGCGAGACAAAGAGCGGCAGCGGTGCATGGAAGCACAGGCGCCACCGGGCTGCAGGAAAAGTTCAGCAGCCCGGAACCAGGTGGCTGCTCGGAAACAAAGTGCCAAGACCACTCACCACAGCAATCCTTCACGGCGCAGCACACGCTGGCGAGCGGGGCGAGCGTGTCATTGCCCGCCGGCATCCCGCCAGCATCCCGCCGGCATCCCACAGCTCCGCCGGGCACGCAACCCAAGCCACACACCCGTAGGTGACACGTCCAGACGGAGACAGGGATATATCAGGGGGAAAACCCGCGCACAGGGGTGGCTGCAGGGTGGGAGGAACGGGCTAAGCAAGAGCGACGCAGCATCAGGAGCGAGAAACTGCTGGATTTTCATCCCTGCCCCAGCACCTCTTTGTTTCAGCATCTCCTGGCTGTGAGAGGTGGTATAAGGATGCCTAGAGGAGCGAGATGGGACTGTTCAAGGCACAAACATCTTTCTCAGAAGCCTGTGGCAGGCAGAGCAGCTCCAGCTGCCCTCGGCTCCTACTCCCTTCACCTGCGATGCGGGGAACTTATTGTCCAGAGAAACAGCATGGGTTTGGGTTTTTTGTCCTTTTACCAGTAGTATAGTATGCTCTCTTACTTTTTACCTAACGAACATTTTGCGTTTTCTTTCTGAAATTTTTCAGTGTTTGTAGGTGAGAGAAATCTGCCCCCCCGCCCCCGCTCCCACCCGTACGAGGCACGTTCTTCCAAAGACAATCCAAATCACAGGCAGGGGGCAGGGTACGTGTAGAAGTGGGCAAGCTGTTCGCTCCTCACAATAATTAGAGATGTTTCGATGCCAAGGAAAAAGAAGAAAAGAGTCGCACCTGCCTGTGTTTCCCAGCCCCCCTCAGCACCACGAGCCCGCCAGGGGACAGCTGGGCAGCTCCTTCCTTCCCTGCTGCACTGACTAAAGCCAGGGTGGTCTGGGGGGGTGAAGGAGGATGCTGAGCCACACGATCCAACAGCCAAATATTCCTGATGTGGGGGAAAGCTGCACAAACACACAGCATCTCCCAAACCTCTCACAGAGAGGAGCTGTTCCCTCCTGGACACACAGAGAGCTCCCGGAAAACTTTGGAAGCATCTCTTCTCTACACTGCTGTGCACTTTTGCTGTCACACACTTCCCTTTACCTACAGGACCTGTTAACAAAAAATACTATTATGTGGCTCCCAAAGTTGAAAACCCTCTATCATCCCCGGACCTGCTGCAGAGCAGACACCCTGCTTTTCCATGTCAGCCCAGCAATACATTTCAGCCAGGTCAGAGCACCGTGCTCACCATTCCTGGCACTGCGGCAGCACACAGGGATGAGGTGCCCATTGTGCCAGGCTTCTGTGCAAGCTGAGCAGTGTTTGGTCCCTTACTATGTCTGGGATGCAGGAGCTCATCAAACCCGAAGCACTCCAGAGATGCAATGGGGAAAAGTGGGTGGGAGAGGACAAAGCAAGAGAAAGGTTCAGTTTGCCCGACTTCATGATTAAGTAACATGTAATTAATACAGCAGGGTCCCACCTTTGCTCTGTTCCTCCCCCTATGGGAAGCACAGCTGATGTGGGCACTGATCTGTGAAAGGTCTGGCGCTCATGTGTATCAGAGGGCACGGGATGCAGGGCTCTCCTTCACCCCCTGGGTGCAGGGTGCTCCTCTCCTCTGCCAGTTCCCTCCTGCACTACAATTTCTGAATGCTGTGTGGAACAAGCTGCTCGCTGTTCCTACAGAACTCATCTGACCCTGCTGCCGTCTCTGCCGCCGCACCGCTTGGCAGTACTTCCTTGGAGGAACTACAGCAACAAACTCAGATGCCAGGGTTTGGAGATAAGCAGCCAGCAAACAGCCAATTTCCATACAATGTACAGAAAAGAGAGGAGAAAAAAGACACAATACTGGGAATCCCTAATGAACCAGGGTGAAAAACAGGAAAAGTAAGTAACAAAACAGAATAGATTTTCAATAAGGGCACAGCAAGTTCTAGTGGGTAGATCTAGCAGATAGGCGAGGAGAGAGAAGAAAGAACAGAAGCCGGAAAAGGAGATGGGAAGAAAGCAAGGGGATCAGAGCAGCCTGTCCAATGGGGAGGATGCATCAGAAGATTTTAATTTCCTTTATTATTATATAGATAGTGCCAGCTCATTGCAGAGCAACAATTCATCTACCCTGGTAACCTACAGTCTGGTGCTGGATGTTTCTGGACAAGGCTACTGACCTTTAAGCACTTCTTGCCTGTGGCACCTAGTATAACATAACAATGAAACAATAAACAAACATCACTGCATTTCATTTATCATTTCGTCAAGGTGTTTGTTTTGTGGACAAAGCCAGCTGGTCCCAAACAGAAAGACCTTTGTGCCATTTGGGCGCCCCGAGTGCACACCTCATTACTAAAATTATTTGGTTTTCCCCATTGCTGTAGCAAGTTCCTCAAGTTAATGCAAACCCTCCTCTCTGCATTTGTTCTTCTCATCCCCTAAGTTTCCAAGCAGACCTCAGAGATGGGGTTTATGGGGTGGGAAGGGTGTTGCTCCTCAAACTGAGGGGCTGCTTTAGCCCCTGCCATACACGGCACCTGCAGGTAAACACCGACCATGACGGTGATCAGTAAGGGGTGGCCATGAAGCCCCTAATGCATCCCACAGGGACACACCAATGGGTTAAGCTCTCTGCTCCATCACCCCCACCCAGTTGATCCCTGCTCAGTCTCTCCCATCCCACAGACTGGTCCCTGATCCACCTGCAGACTGGCCCATTATCTATCACTCCCATCAGCTGGTGCCCTCTCCACCACACCCATTTGGACCAGCAGTGGCACCTAAGCCCTGTGGGCTGCAACTTGCTCCAACATCCCTGTCCAACAGACCACTCACACCAACAGCCCGCTTAGGGACCTGCTCCATCCGTCCATCAGCACCTGAGCACTGCCTGTGCCAAAATCCCTCTCTCCAGACCAGGATCTGCTCCAACATTTCTAATCAGACTGGTACCCACTCCAGCATCCCTACCCAGACCTGTACCTGATCGAGAATCCCTGGACTGGTACCTCAGCCTCTCTAAAAGGACCAGTACCTCCACATCTCTAGTGGGAGCGGTACCTGCTCCAGTATCTGTGCCCGGACCGGTACATCAGTGTCTGTAAAGGGAGTGGTACCTGCTCCAGCATCCCCACCTGGACCAGCACCTCAGTGTCTGTAACGGGGCGGTACCTGCTCTGGCATCCCTATCCGGACAGGTATCTCAGCATCCCTAAAGGGACCGGTACCTGCTCCGACATCCCTACTCGGACCGGTACCACCGCGTCTCTGGCGGGAGAGGTACCTGTTCCCGCAGCCCTGCCCGGCCTGGCGTGGCTGCCCCCCCGCCCCGTGCCCCATCCTGCCCCGTCCTGCCCGGCGGCGGGGCGGTCCCGCCCGGGGCTGCCACCGGCCCCGCGGAGCT
>VXAZ01005997.1:459006-640763 GCA_013399875.1 Gymnorhina tibicen | reverse complement strand
CGTCTCCTCCCCTGCGCCCGCCGCGCGGTGTGGCGGGGTCGGTCCTGGCCGGGGAGGGGGTGGGCACCGCGCAGGCGGGGCGGCTTCTCCCCGAAAGGACAAAAACTGTCATAAAATCAGACAACGGGAACTCCCGCGCGCGGTGCGGTGGCCGTACCTTCTCCTCCCTTGCGAGGGACGGGCGATAAACAGAGCTTTTGGCATGGAAAACACTCCGTTAGGAAAAAAAAAAAAGCAAAAAAAAAAAAAGCAAGCTGAATAACTCATCACACCGATTCTGTTACTGTCAATTGCTATTTTAGCAACAATGATCCCTTGCACTCCTATAAATACTGACCGTCGTAACCACACTGGTCCTGCCATGACTCTAAATCCCGTTGGAGTTTGAGCAGGCAGAATTTATTTAAGCACAAAACTGTGCAAGGAAGGTGTTCCGCTTCTGAGGTGCTTGGCTGCAATCTCAGCCACATCGCAACCCCTGCAAGCATCCTCCTGCAGGCTACAGGCACCCTTGGGTTTCGTTATGGAGAGAAAAAGCTGCAGTTTCTACACGGAAAGTGTGTGAAAGCTGGGAAAAATGAAAAAGTACTGGCTGGACCAAAGAAGCGCCAAAAACCCACCAAGAGGTGCTTACCCTATATCCCGGTTGTCTGTTAGTCCAGTGACAGACTTGGAGAGGAGAGGCCAGGTGTGTCAGGGTTTAGGCAAGGCCAGCCTGGCAGAGCATCACCAAATCCAAGCACAACTCTTTCCGACCAGAAAGTTGCTGAAAATCAGAATATCTGGTGATATACGCACTGCCGAGCTGGAGAGGGACGCGATGGATTTATAATGCAGCAGAGAGAAGCAGCACAGATGTGTTGAGAGCGAGAGATACTAATTGCTTACATATTTAAAACAGCATCTTTAGTCTGAATGGGAGGCACCATTAAGCAAAACAGAGCTATTAACTGGGGCCACTTGGAAAGCTGCCATTTTCCCTTCTGTGCACGGCTTTTTGCATCAGCTCAGAAGTACAGTGTGATACACAGTGAGTGTTGTGTGATTCCTGCCGAGGTGCCTTGCACCAGGATAAACCTGTCCGTATGTGCAGGGATGCCTAACACCAGCATTGTGTATGGGGAGGCAGACTCAGCACAAGACTTTTCTCTTTACCTGGATTAAATGGTGGAAGGAGTGCGTTTACGGCCCATGTGCTTTCCTGGGGATTCTGAAACTCTTGTAGAAAGACGAGACAAACAAATTACCATTACATTAATAGGTAAAATTGCAACACAGGTGAGTCTGGTACAATTATACTGTAGTATATATGGCAAATCTACACTCCAGTATACAGCTTTCATAATAGAGCATATTCAGGACCCTGGGGAGAAAGTGATTTTAGGTAGTGTAAGTAGCCCCATAATTTACCTTCTGTGTAAATCTGAGAAAAGCCTCATTTTCCTTCTGTTTTATTCGTCTTAGACTCCTTTTGCCCACCCTGTTCTGGAGTTTCGCAGCAGTGTGACTGGCCTGAGGATGAGGAAACAGGCTTTGAGGTGACCTTGCTGGTGCAGGGACTGACATTGGGGTTTCCCGAGATGCAGCGGGGCAGAGCACCAGTCCCCTGTGATTCAGGAGCACCACACCGCAGCTGGCTTCTCCTCGTACGCATCCTCAAGAATACAGATGGAGATATCTGCTCCTGCATCTTTTTCAGCTCCATCCCAGGTGGTGTCTCAGCCTCTTTTGTCTGATCTTTGTGTTTCAGTTGCCAATCACAGTGGCGATGTGCAAGAACAGAAATCTCGATGGAGGCTGAGCAATAAGCGGGGGCATCGTTCAGTGCACGGTGGGAGTTGATTTGCCTGGGCAAGGACTCTCAGGTGCAAGGGCATCCTATCTGCTGAGATGCTTCTTCTGCTGAGGAGTAGCTGTGCTTAAAAGACACTCTAGGATTTGGCTCTGCTCCTGTGTAAGTCAATGGAAGTGCTTCTATTAACTGAAATTGGAAAAAAAATCCTCCTTGCAGGGTGAGCTGAGAGTTAAGCTTGATGCCCTTCACTGGAGAACTCCATTGCTAGGGGCTCACACAAAGAGCTCTGTGAATCCTCTACTTGGTGTTATCTGTTGCTTTATTCCCCTGAAGGATGTAGGTGAAAGAGAAAGGTCGTTCTTTGGCTGATTTGGCTTCAGACATGGGGACCAGGACCTTGAAGTGCAGCTGGTTTGAGGTGAGGAGGCAGCAAGCTGGATAGAAGATGCAGGAACAGTGCAGCTTGCTGAATTATTTTGTAATCCATTAATGAGGCTGTATAACACCACCAAGTGTGACTCTGCGACGAAAACCTCGAGATCTTGTTGCACTGCTGAGGGCTAAATTCTGCACAGTCAGGAGTCTTACTGCAGTGATAAAAGGAAATTAATATAATAATACTGACTACAGAGAGGACAGTTTACTCTGCATTCACTCCAAGTCCATCCTTTACAGCATCCTGGCCAGATTTGGAGGAGGAGCAGATAATCCACCCTGATAATGCACTGGTTTCATGCACTGCTCGTTATCCTGAACTGCAGACTGCTTTGGAGCAATTGCCATAGTTCCTCAAGTGTTAGTCATTCTGCACATTCAATTCACCATGATTCTTTACATGATTCAGCTTAAACAGGTGCATAAATGTTGCAGGATTGGGTCCATAAGCATCCACAGCCTCAATTTTATGTCTCATTTGTAAGATGGGTTGCAGGAAGATGAGAGCAAACTGTCGCAAATAGACTGTTGTGGTAGTGTAATATATTCTAAAACAGAATAAAAGCTGATTATATCTTCTAGTTCCTAATAATTTGAGGAAGTAATTCTGTATCCAGAACATTTGCAGTAAATACAATAAGGTCTACTTAAAAAAAAAAAAAGCTTAGCATAACAGCTAAAGTAACTGCACCAGAACAATATTGCATTTTCTGCTTTGTAAGGAAAAGAGAAAGGAAATGGCATTTTTACATTCTCTTTTGACCTTTGAGAAATATCAGGAATATGTAATAGCCACACTCACCAGCAATAGCTCAGAGAATTCAGAGAATAAGAGTTAAACACCTGGAGACATTTACAAACAACTGGCAGAGAGGTGATGAATTTAAGATGTGGGTATGAAAGGCACAGATACACAGAGAGTGCAAAAATAATACATATTTAAAATGCTTTTAATCTATGTGAGAAGCATCACTGAGGTGGGCAGTGACTCCTGAACAAGCAAAGGAGGGGCAGGGAAGATGACCCATGAGGTCCCTGCTACGCTGTGGCAAATGCTAAGACCTGGTGCAGCGAGAGGTCTCAGGGGACCTTTCTCCATCAAATTCGTAATGCTGTAAAGCACACATAACCTTTATCGTATCTGCCAGCCAAAACGAGCAGAGTTTACAGCCCGTTTTATACAGCTGAGCACTGCTCTGATGTGACGCAAGGGCACGGGGGCCTGTGCTGCCCAGGGCTGTCATCGTCCATCGCGTCACTGCCGACACCGAACCTGCCTCTCGCTGCTTTTGCCAGCGGAACCCTCCCACGAAAGAGAGGTGACTCCCAAGGGCTGTGAAGTGTCTTTTCCTCCCCAGCACGTTCACTGGCAGGAAGGAAAGATGCTGATTCAGTAGGTTCGGTGCCCTTCATCGCCTCCTGAATGCTCTTGGTGGTCTCCGCGCTGAGCAAGGGATTGGAGAGTACCGCCCCAGCAGCTCTGCTCATGGGTGGAGGATGCTGGTAACAGCTCAGCAACTTCCAGAGCCATCAGGCCCCTCACCTGGCTTCATCTACCCCTGGGTAAATGTTTTCCAGCTGGATCCTGAAGGGGCTATGTCCGTTACTGAAGTGCATTCACCTGGCTCCTGGAGGAGTTCCCAGACACTGGACAAGCTGTTTGTCCCAGGCTGGGGAATATGAATAGGGCTCTTTCTTTTGTCAGCAGAGAGCACTGAGACGCAGCCCCAGCAGAGGAATTTAGACCTGTCCTAAAGTCGGTGAATCTTAATTTTGCCACATACAGGGGTCCATAAATTTCTGTGGTCCATCCCCTATTGAAATGGGTAAAGAAATATCCCCCACTCCTCATCTTCTAGGCAGGAAGGGAGAGCCTTTACATGCTTGGATAAAGAGCCAAAACCCCCCTGATTTTCTCTTTTCAGGATTTTTGCCATTGGAGGCAATGTCCAAGTCTGTCATCTTCTTTGTACCCAGAGTGGTGTGGCGGCAATAAGAAAGCTTTGTTGGTTCACAAGAAAGGGAGAAGAAAATTAAACTGTATTAATTTCAAGCTCTATTAGGATTTTAAGAAAGTAAAATCAAGAGAAAAGGATGGACTCAGTAGGGAACGTGACCTTATTTTCCCAGTGTCTGAAGGGGAAGTGCACACAATAGAGAGATAAAAATACATCTATAAAACCAGATCAGTTTCTTTGATGTTGTGGAAAAGAAGCTAAAATGCTTATGTGAACTTGCATCACTTGACTGGCATTTAGGAGAAGTGTCTTAAAGATAAAAAGAGCAAAACCAAAAAAACCCAACCCCAAATCCATTAAAAAATCCCCAAACCCCACCCCATCCATTAGTCCTTTCTATTTCTTTCTCTCCTGCACTAAATTGTAAAAATGGTGTGATCCATGCAATATTTCATCAAATATGACTCGCCGTTGTCAGAGCAAAATGTTTGATATAAAACAAGAATGATCTTTCTTTTCTTTTTGGTCAGATAAGCTGGTTTGGATTAATAAAAATGCCACATTCACAATGATATCGATAATTTGCATGTGAAAAGCCTTCCACCTGGTAATGAAAACAATTTTTCAGTTTTGCCACCACTAGTCAGGAGAGATAAGGTCTGCCGTCCTCCCCCTTGCAATTAACCACAGACACACAAAAAAGGGAAAAGGGAGAAAGAAGGGAAAAGGCAGAATATGTGTGACAATTGCAAATTGCCTGTTACCTGAACCTGATGCCAAGGAATTGATATTTCCACCTGCAGCTGCACAGCTGGCTCACTCCTACAGCCTGGTCCTGTGTGCCTGCCAAGCCAGGCATCTCCAGGTTGGGAAGGCAGAGCTGGGTATGAGTTCGTATTAAATTTGTACACCATGTTAATGGCACTTAGGGGAGAAAAAGCCCACCCTGAACCAAGTTTGCACCCCCCCTTTGTGGTTAGCAAGCACTGGGTGGCAGTGCTGCGTGCACGGGTGTTTACATACACACACATAGTGGAGGGCCCTTCTTTTTGGGGGGTGTTTTGCTCATTCTGTGAAGCCACTGTGATGCCCAGGGCAGAAGGCAGGAGAAGAAAGATGTTTCAGCTTTGAAGAGCGTGGACAGTTGCTGCATCTCCACGGGCCTGTGCAAAGCTCAGCAGCCAAGGAGGTGTGAGTGCCCGAATGTCACTGCCAGCGCTGGCATTCCAGACTATCCAAGCTGCCCCAGCCTTTCCTTCAAACCTGCACTTGCAGTGTTTGTCTTGCACGGTGACCAGAGGAACAAAGAAGCCTTTTGCTGATAGGTCTGGAACAGAAACAACACAAGACTCCTCTCTGTTCCCTGCTTCTGCCCTAACCCACCTGCTTCACCCTTTTTTTCCCCATCTCACAAATAATTAACCCAGCAAGGCCGTGTTTTCAGTGATTCAGAGGATGCCCACATTCTCGGTGTGTATGAAGGATGCACACAACCAGCAATGATTTGAATTTAGCATCACATGCCCCTGAGATAATTCCAAACTAATACATAATTCTCACTTAAAATTCTAGATTTGAAGTAGCTGATAAACAGATAGAGGGTTCAGATGCCAAACTGAGACCTCAACGAGTTTCAGATTTTGTCCTTTATCTCTGATTAAAGCTGCTGAGACGTGGCATTTCTTTCAGGTTTGTTTCTGCAGCACCTCCAGCACGGTGTTCCTGCATTTCATGGCCCTCGAAGCACAGGTCATATCTGACTCTAGTTTTGACCTGTTTCAGGCTGGCAGGTTTGATTAGTCTTGTCCTATACTTGACAGAAAACCAATTACTCTCTACAGCCTCAACATGGCTGTAGAGGAGGTAAATCTACCTAGTTTGGATAAACAATCTCACACGTAGGATAACAGAACAAGCTGTGTATGGGCACTGCAAGGTGTGGGAGGGGGCTTCTTGCAAGAATAATTTGAGATTTCATATTGTTCCCACCTGTGAGGAGTCAGAGTGAAAAAGAGGGCTGGAAGTGACAACACAGCAGTAGATAAAGAAGGGGAAATCTTTATAACCCTCCTTTGGACCATCCAAGACAGCACTGTTAACCACTCAAAAATCTATCACCTTAGTGATGAGCGCACCTGAGAAAACCTGCAAGAAGGCTCTCTTGCTTTTTTCCTCGCCCTCTTAGGGTGCTTTGGAAAATTGTGATTGAAATATTTGCAAAATGTGCAGGTTACAACAGCAATTAAAACAACCAAAAAAAGAAAAGGAAAAAAAAAAAAATTCACACGCACACATGGTCCTTTGCAAATGAGAACTTTTGTGCCAGGAAAACATGAGATCTGACAATATGTTCCATTTAGCAAAGATGACAAAACCTAAAAGGGTAACATTAAGAATCTAACTTTTTCTTCTCTCCACCTCTTGCTAACAGCTAAAAAGCTGCTGTGCAAAAGGCCTTTAATGTGAAGCCTCATTTCAGCTCTAGAAAGGCACTTGATTTCTGTAACTACAGTGACTGCCGTTCTGCCCCCCATCAATAATAAATGCTTTTTTTTCTTCTCTTTTCTGCTAATATTGCTCATCCTTCATGTCCTTTGTGGTAGGCAGAGCCGCCGAGGGAATTGCTTAGGCTTTGAAATACAGGGAATTTTGAAAGAGTAAAGTAGGGCAAAAGGATTTCTCCTGAAGAGCTCTAGCCAGAAGGTGCAGGGAGAGCACGGCCCCCAGGTTAGGTCCTCCTGTGAAGCAAGAACGGAACTTCTTGGCTAGGACTCACCTCCTGGTGGCCAACACCAAGGAAAAATCACCTATATCGATCCAAAACACTCTTAAGGAATTGCAAACGCCCCAGTCACATTAGGAGCAGCCGGGACAGGGTATTTTCAAGATCATACTTCCCTTCTGGGTTCCAAAACTGAATTTTTGAATCCCTGATCCTGGTCATGCAGCACCGCACACTCGAAAACCCACCTCTGTGGGAATGTGATTTGTCAGCTCAGCGAGCACGTTCCCTGGGAGGGAAAACTTTAGTGCAGCGTGTGCCAAAATGTGATTTTTGCTCTGATCTGGGATCATTAGTGCCCTCCGTGGTGAGGAATATGAATGATCTGCTGCCAGATCGCACCTAGCACCGAGCACCCGCAGCAGGGGGGGCTGCATGTAACACTCCTTGCAGGTTGAAGTGCTCTGCACAAATGTAGAAGGAGGAAGGGGAGAAAAAAAGAGCCAGTGCGGGGGAGAGAGACCACGGGCGTGTAACAGCCTCCCTGACCTAGTGATTTATTTATGGCAGTCCTAGAGGGGAAGAAGCCATGCAAAGATCATGAGCCTGCATGCTGCAGTAAGTGGTGCGTATGCGCTGGCGTATATTTAGCAAGCAAGAGTACAAGGCACAAAACCTACAGAGGATGGGGAAATGCTTCCACTCCTTGCAAGGGTTTTGAATGATTCGAGTCAAGCAAGGGGAGAGGTTTATTTGGAGGAACACGAAAGATTTCCCTTGCTTCTTCCCATGAATAAATTACAGGGAGATCCTTGGGTTTGCTTCCTTGAAAGCCAGGGTGTTTCCTCTCCCGGCACACGCCTCACCCTGCCTCACTCTTGGGCTGGCCAGCAACTTCAAGGGCCTCTGCAGGGAATTTTGGGTGCTGATAGCCCTCTCAGGTCTGTAAGAGAGAAGGCTCTATCTGGGATGAGGTGCTTGAGAGAGGTATTTCACAGTGAGCTGCTGTCTCCAGGGTAGGTGAACAACAAAAGGAGCATTGCAGGCAATAGGCCTCCAGTACAGCACAAAAAACCAGAATCTGTGTCAGCTGAAGCCAGTTGCAGTGTTCATCGGCCTGACAAATTCCTGCTCTGGCAGATGGGAGGGTTTATAAAGCACAGTGTTGCACGAGGGGACTGCACGAAGGTTTACTCTGCACTCGCTGATGCTGCCTGGCGCTGAGGCCCTGCAGCCCTGGGGAAGAGCCCATCACTGTGGCCACCACAAACAGATGTTATCAAAGTGGTTCTCCCTCACTTCCCACTGGAGTGAGCCCTGATTCCACCAGGATGGTGCAGTCACCAGTGGGACCTGGAGCAGCACAGCAGGGGCTGCGCTGCACACGGGGAGAGCAGGGGGAACTCGGGGTGTTTGGCAGCACTCATCGGACCTTGCACATCACCGGATACTGAGCCCTAAATGAGAACACAGTGTCACTTCAGAGCTCTTGGCTCTGTTGTCTAAATTAAACCTCATCAGAAATAGGATCTTAAACAAAAGCCTGCGACACCCCCTTTGGTTTCTGAATTTAGCTCCTGCTTCAGCTTTGAGGATTTCAGAACCCTGACAGCCTGAGCTCCTGGAGATCTGTGGGGACACAGAGCACCAAGTGTCCCAGCTGCCTCTCCAGCTGTGTAAAGCTGAGGGTCTGATGACTTGAGGAAGGCTCAGAAGCATCACTGGACTTATCCTGTGCACGGCCAGGACTTTGATGATTCCTGTGGGTTCCTCCCAACTCAGCATATTCTATGATTCCATCAGCATTGACTTGATTTGAGGAGCTGGATTTGATTACTCCAGGAGTGGACTTAATGCTTGGACTTGCATCTCAATCAAACTTTTCTGTCATTCATGGATTCTAGTGGAAAAAAATAATCTCCGTTTATATATGGGAATATAACAATCAATCAAACTTTATAGCTCCTGTTTCCATTCTAGCAGCTTATAACCACATAATAAAAGCATATAATGAAAACATCATAAAAGCACACAGTAAAAACACATTCACCATGCAGTATTGCCATCTTAACACATCCTGGATAGAAATGCTGGAGAGTTCTTGAGGCTTCTGGTATGTACTAATAGCCTCCATAACACTACATCACACTCACCCTTCCCACTTGAGGAGTGCTCTCTATTTAAACAGCAGTGGTTATGGAAGATGCACGTAAATGTTTGGATTCAGCAAATTAAGAGCGTGAAAGATCTCCAGAAGAATTTTGCCTTCCTGGCTTTACAAAGTTAGAAGATTCTGTGAGAAAAGCCTCTTCAGCTGCTTTTGCTGTATTATAGCCCTTACTGGAAAGGCTGCACGAGGCGGGTGTTGCAGTAACACTCTTCTTCCCCGTGGTTTAAATTAAAGTTCATCGTCACAGGCAGTCCTCTGCTTCACTTGAAGGATGCAAACAGCTTGTTCTGCCTCCCTGCTCTCACTTCATTTCCCTGACACTTTTCCATAAATCCTTGCTCTAGCAGAGCACGGTTTGCTCACCATGGAGGAACCAACACCCTGATCCTGCAACAGGGGGTTGATTCTGCACCCTGGTAAAAGGTATTGGTCCCTGCTAACTCTGCTTTGCACCCAAACTGTTGTGATTCATCTCAGCTGACTCTCAGTGTGTGGCATTCAGGCACCAGTGGCAGGGCAGCAGCACTCTTGGAGTTCTTTTCCCACCCCATATAGCAGAGACTCCTTTGTCTGGGGAAAGCTGCTGAGGTCAAAGCCTTGTGTGGCTGGCCAGTGGACCTGTCCACTTGTCCCTTCACATATTTTCCAAGTTTCTCACAAAGTTATTTCAGTGAGTGAATAAACCAGAAATTAATCATCAATTCTATCACAGTGACTTTCTCCTTCAGTAGTGCCAGAACAGTCACCTCTCACTTTAATAAGAACCCCTTGAAATCTTCTCACTTTCAAAGATTTTCATTTCAGTTTGAAGCCAGCATTACAGTGACACTGTGGACCTAATGGCTCAGCTGCAGGTTGATTTTTGTATTTTTTTAAAAAGCCACAGATATTACTGTAATATCTAAGATGACTGAACCTGTTTATCTTAGATATTAAAGGCAATATAGTTCCTAGTTTTTCCCAGCTGCTTATTTTGTGGCTTTGGGAAGCACTTTGTACTCACATGGCTTTGCTTTTTTCCTCCATTACTTCCTTCTCCTTTGTTTGCTTGACACTTTCATGTGGAGAAAGGTCAGAAACCTAAACTGGGCAAATGTGGTTTGATCACAGAGCTGGTGGGGGGCAGGTGCAGTCAATCACGCTGCCATGAGCTCATGAGTGTGCCATCAGCTGGAGCTTGTTTGGGGAGAGCCCCCTGAAATGATGCCATGCAAAGATGCCAATCCAAAGCCTGGGATCCAGGGATACCTTTGCATGGACTCTGGATCTGGTGTAGTGTGTCAGTATTCCCCCCTGCAGTTTGCAGATGTGTCAGAGCTAGAGGCTGGGTCACCATAAACTGCAGATTGATTCAGCCGCAGAGCAGAAATTCCTGACCCGAGTCCTTCAGTTCCTCTCGTGAAACACAAAACCACCATCAGAGGCTTTTTTTTTTTTTTTTCCAAGTTCTCAGCCTCTTCAGAGACACACACTGAATTAACCTGAACTCCCTTGGCTTCCCTTAATCTTACAAAAACACGAGATGCAAAGTAACTGCATTACTGATGAAGGCAGCAAAGCTGCCCCCCTTACCCCAGCTCAGAAGTTGGTCCCTGGGATTTTAACTGTTCCTTTATCTACTGAAAAGGAATGTTGAAAAGTTTAATTGGCATGTAATGAGATAACTATAACAAGTTAATTAGTTCTCAATTAAATTGCGTTTACCATACGTTCTGAATATGTTGTTAGCAATTAACGACACCTAATGAACTTGCAATAGCGACTGAGTTTACAGCGATAAGGGAAATAATAATAATAATGCTCACACGTGGTTTCATACAGCATTAGAAGCAACAAATGATTTAATAAGTATGTGGTTAAATCATCATATCTGGTGCAGCCACTGGAAGGGAAACGTCCAGGAAATTTATTCTGGCACATCTAGCAGGGTCTGGGAGGAAACAGTTGGCTTTCAGGATAGGTCATCTTGGGGAAAAAAAATTCCCTGAGAGCTGTAGGAGAATTGCAGAGGAAAAAGGAAAGCAGAGCTGCAGGATAAGCTGATTCAGTTTAGACCTAAGAAAGCATGACAAGAAGTTCAGGTTGGGCAGGGCTTTGAGCAACCTGGTTTAGTGAAATGTGTCCCTGACCATGGCAGGGGGGCTGGAATGAGATGATCCTTAAGGTCCTTTCCAACCCAAAACGTTCTGTGATTCTGTGATGATTTTATGACAAAGAAAGGTCATAGGAAACAACTGGGATAAGGTGGAAACCCCTGCAGATGAGAAAAAAGGGTTAAATTATTTCCCAAGATCACTTAAGCAGGTGAGTATACTGAGAGCAATTTGTCTCTGTGCTGCCAGTTAACCTCCCCTTAATGCTTTGTGCCATTAGAGTGTCACACTGAACAGGCATTAGAAGGAAAAAGCCCTACAAAGTAATTTACATTTTAATGAATTTTTAATTGAACCAAAATCTGTTGTTTCTGTTTAAAGATGCAGTGTTGACTTTGTGGTCTGTGCTGCTGAGAGCCAAGTGGGATCTTAATGTGATAAAAACAATGATAACGCTAAGCTTAATTAGGTTTGAAAGCATCCCTGGTAAAGTGGTGGGAAATAAAAACGTTACCTTCCCACATGGAAGCCAAGCAGGAGGCTAGGGAGAGCCTGGACCACTTGGCCAGCCTGGCTGCCATGAAGCAAGGTCTGGAGCTGCTACTTCTTGCTGGTGTGAAGCTCAGCCTATGGCCCGAGTGGGTTCAGAGAGACAAACCTGACACAATAACTTCAGTTCCATCTTTTCCTGCCGTTAGATCCAGCTTTAATGACTGGCAGGACCTACTGGGGTTTCTCTAATCACTTTCCCCTTCGTTACAGGGTGTATCAAAATGCCAAAGCGTGGCAATCGCACTTTCCGTGCCCGGGGCTTGGAGGCGTGGGCTCTCACGCCCTTCTCCACCCTGGACATGTCTCCAGCAAAATAAACATATCCTCCTCTATGCATCCAGCCTGCCTAGAGCTCGGAGACAAGACTCACTGCACTTGGATTTAACCAGAAGTGCTCCCTAGTATTGAGGCGCACGCATTTGCTCTCTCTCTGGGGTACCTGTGATCCCGATCCAGACGTTATGAGGCATTTTGTTGTGTTTTTATTGTCTTGTTGTGTTCTTAGTGTCTTGTACGGAGCGATTTGCCAAGCTGACCGTGGCGCACACATACCCAAGGAGCTCAATGAAATGGCAGCAAAGCAGCTTTTTAACACTAGTTGCACATCCTCTACTTTCATCTTTCCTCTGGCTGCCTCTGCTCCTGGGAGGATTGCTCTGTTCATAACATGCTCACAGTTTCGCATAATTAAACCTTGGTTTTTGTTAGTTATCATTTATTAGGTTATTGTTGATTTGGTTGTAGCATGAGCACAAGTTGAATACACCCCTCACCTCCACAGAGAGCCCGAGCATCTGACACTCTAACGAGCCCAAATAAAATCACAGCAATTGAAAACAAGCTATGGCAGCAGGTTTCAAAACCTGTTAAAATCACTTTGTGAGCTTTGTCTTCAATATCCTGCTGCTACTTACCAGGTCCTGCATTTTGCAGCAATTTGCTCCACTCTTGCTCTGTTATGACACTGAATTCATACTGTGCAGGAGTCACTAGCCTCAGTTCTCAACTTTGAACTTTATATTATATACCATGTTATTTTTAGCTTTTAAAAGTAAGGGTTCCCTTGACCAATTTATTTCATACCTCCTCCTGCTACCATGGGCAGTAATTTGGTTCCCTGTTAGCATGGGCTGGAAGCATATTCCTTTCTAAAGAGAGCAAGTTTGTCATTAAAAACATCTTTACATGCATAGAGGGTGCAGAACAGTTAAGACAGGGAACTTGCACCTTATCACATGCCTGAAACTCTCCTTGTTTCTAGTTGGAAGCAAGGAACTTTTCACTGCTACATCAATTTTTCAACTGCTGCTTTTTCGCCTTCACAGGCATTAAACTCCAAACTCACTTTCCTTACTTTGCTGCTGTATCTGAGCTGCTTCTCTCTGGAGCTACTGAACAGAGAGAGAGCCAAAGCACTCCTCACGTTGCCTTGTCCTGGGAACTTATTCCTGCTTGCCCTTCCGTGCTTTGGAACAGCAGGAGCTGTCAGTGCAGGCTGCTGCTGCTGGGTGTGATCAGCAGAGTGGTCCAAGAATAGCCCTTGGTCCTGACAGGGCATAATCCCAGAATAGCTGGGATGTCAGGAAGTTAGTAGAAGGGGAAAGAAGTCACTGAGAATTTTGACTTTGAAGCAGGGACACCAGGACTCCCAAAGCCACATGTGCTGAGAGAGACAATGAACTGAGCACAGGACTCAGCAGCTCTGGCCCTCATGCATCACAGTGGGGACTCACCTGCCTGAGGGAGGTTGTCAGGACCCCAGGTTATCAGGCATGGTACCTCCCCAAGAGAAGATCTGGAATGGGGTCAGAGTGTTTTCGGTGTATTGTGGTCTCTCTAAACTCTTTTCTCAGATTGGCCACTGAGCAAGAGCAGCTCTAGAGCTGGAAGGCTGGGTGCAAACCAAGTTAGCAGGGCTGGGAAGCTCTCAGGGGACAGAAAAGATGGAGGAGAGGCCTTTTTACTCGTCTTTCTGCTGTACTTGTACAGGAACTCTCACTCTCTAGCCCATAGGAGCAAACTATTTTGAAATCCAGGAAACAGCTGCTAAATGACAGAGATGTCTTTGCATTTATACGATGATCATTAGGGGAGTGTGTGAACTCAGCTCCTGCACATTAGCTCGAAGTGTGGGAGGGTGCCACGTCATTTTGATGCTTCCTTCAGAAAGGGTCTTTCAACAAATTGTGTCCTCCTTCTCTTCTCTTCTCTTCTCTTCTCTTCTCTTCTTCCTCCCCACTCCCTTGCTGTTGCTGTGGGAAGTTAAATGTCAAGTCAATTGAACAATTTTCCTTTTTGCCCTGGCAGCTGCAGGCACTTGAGGCCATCTGGATGTCCTGTGGCCCCAGGTGATGGACCAGGCCAAGGGAGCACTGTCTCCCTCTCAGATGAGCCTCAGTGTGTGCCTGGCAGGTCCTGGTGAGTGCCACAGCAGAGTCTCTGCTTTTGTGATGAGATGAAAAATGAATGGAAAAAAAAAGCTGGCTAATTGCCTTTTTGCATATTTACGTGACTGTGGCCCAGGTCTGCAGAAAAAAGCTTTTCTGAAGTGAAGCATCTCTTTGAGACTGTTTTTTTACCATAACTTTATGTAAAATCTCTCTACTTCTCCCCCACAGTTGAATCAGATCATTGATCTTACACTGCCAGCTTTGCCTCTCCCTTTTCACCTGCTCCTGCCTCTGTTCCACATAGCCTGGTAATGATTCCGAGATACAAAAGCTCACTGCCTTCCTCATAATGAGTCCACTTCTGTCACAAAGCCTAATTTTGGGTACCTGAATGGATTGTCCAGATCCCATTTATGAAAATGTCTTTAATTCTGAAAGGAGGATGATTTTGCAGTTCTATTTAGGAAAAATGAGGACAACAAAGGGAATTTAGTGCAGAAGGGTCTAGAAAAGATTTATTCCACATGCTGCAGGCCACAAAACACTCTCCATCTTCTTTATCTGACTTAATGTCTTCAGGAAGGAGCAGGCTCACAATGCATTGTGCTGCAGGAGATCTCACACCCTCCTAAGTCAGCAGGCTTGGGAGAGAAAGGTACCTGAAAGATGGATTTGTGAGAATGTTGCTCTGGTGGTTTAGGGTGTTGCCTCCTCCTCAGGGGGGCACAAGGACCTGGACCTCAGCTGCACCCAGGCAGGCTCTGGCATCCTTCTTCAAAGCCACCACTGCCATGTGTGAGAGACAGACCTGTTGCAGAAGAGGCTGAGGTGCTGAGCTTTGGCAGAGAGGCAGCAAAACAGCCAAAGGCTGCAATGTCTTGAGCTGCTGCGGCAGGAATTCACCTGGCAATGCTCTGTAACCAGGAGATCCAAGTGAGCAGGTGGCTGTACATCCATGTCCTGCAAGACTTAGGTCAACTGTGATAATTTTGTTCCCCAGCTCTGTAATGTGGTTAGGCATAGAAAAGCTGTCTTTCTAAGTGGATTGATATAATTGACACAAGCAGACATCAAAAATTCCTAGGAGACTACGAGTATGATCTTCTTTGAATGCAAATAGTTCCTAGCACAACAGCCCTGACTTTGGTTAGGCCTAATGCAAATTAATAAGCAAAAGAAATCATGTAATGGATGGAAGAACTTCAAAAAAACACCAAGAAAGTAGAAGTGATTTTTCAATAGCACACTTTCCAGGTTTTATCCAGGCTTCGGCTGCTTTTTGAATAATGAAAGAGATGAACAAGTGAAACACATATGCTTAAACCACAATCCTAATTGAAATACATTATGGTCAAACGGGGCATGTTCTACAGAGGCGGAGATCAGTGTGATAAAACCAGGAACAAGATGGAATAGCGCTTCAGAAGTGTTTAAAAGCTCTTCCCATTCCGCAGGAGTGGGCTCACATTTGCAAAACATTTATTCAAGTCTCGGTTGAAAATAAATCCTTGAACGTAGCTGTGGTACTGAGAGGTTGCAGAGTGGCAGTGGCCTCTTTAATCATTGTCCCATTCAAGCCCTAATCAGGGCAGCATATGCAGGAATGAGTGGAAGGAGCTGAGAATTCACCTCCTCAGCAGGGTGAGATTGTCTGTGTCTCTTCTTTCTAATTAGAAGCTCTATTCAAATGTTAATCAGCAACACCATGATTAAGGAGGATTAAAGAGAACACTTGGCCATCACTTCACTGATGTGGCTAAAGAGGTTTTTTTTTCTTTCTTGTAACAAATAAGGATGTTCTGCTCCTGGTGGAAGTCAGCGTTGTTTGACTTCACCTTAGCATCAAGGGTGCCACCCCTACTCCAGGATGCTGCCGTGATGGAGGGCAGTTGTTTTACTTCCAAGACCTTCTGCCAACCATCTGAGCTACACTGGTGCTTGGTAAACGCTGCTGGTGTGTGAGGAGTGATGAGGGACTCGCCCACCAGAGCTGAGAGGAATTTGGGAAGTACTCAAAACAAAGATGGCCTGAGAGAAGGTCACAGGAATAATCTCTGCTCCCCGACATTAGTTTTGAGCTCTCTCCTCAGATATTCCAGTGCTTTAATACCCTTCTTATCCCATCTTCTCTGCCAATATAGGCTCCTAAATGGTTCTGTTTGGATTTTTCTTTAGAGAAAGGAAGAAAAAAAGTCACTGTCAGGGTAAGATGAAATCAAATGAATCTGAGACAAATGGGAGAAGCCAATGATGGAATTGTCTTATAACTGATGGAAATGGACATAACCCTGCAAGTGGAAGGGACAAAACCACTGGAGATTACACCAGGATGACTCCAGACAAGACAGAATAAAGATGGACCACAGAACCAATGGGCACTTTTCCACCCACAGTTTCTCTGCTCTATTCGAAGGGAAAAGGTGCTACATGATTGGAGACCGTGTCCTTCTCCAGCACCCTCTCCCGAGGTGCCTGCCTCACATGCCATGCCTTACCCAGTGATACCACATCGTTCCCAATGCCTTCCCATGCCCATAATTAGGAGAAACAAAAAGCTCTCCTGTTTGTTTCTTCTGAGAAATAAGCTCAGCTGGCATAAAATGAAACCATTTGTCTAATGGTCTCGTGTTTGGAAAAAATCTGTTCAAAGAGACTGTACTGGAACTGGCTATTCCTCCAAATACATGAAATGATTTAATTAAAGGTGACAAACAGAAATTTTAGTGCATAGTGACCTCATTGTAAGTCTGTATTTTGCCTTTACAAAAAGTTAGCACCAGGTGAGGCTGCCCTCCCAAATCAGATGTCATAACGTAACCAAGGTCCCAACACAAAAACCTTTCTCTGAACTCTGAGGCCAGGGGAAACTCCCTGTATTTGCATATTTCAAGGGAAAAAAAAAAAAAAACCCAAGAAAGAAAAATTGAAAGCAATCAGCTCATTTCTGATATAGAATTTGGATGCTGCCTCCTGCATCCACGCATAATCCTCAGCACAGAATTCATTAAGCCCTGATGATTCATGACTGACTTCTCCAGCTGAGACACAGGATGGATTCAGCCCTGAATTGCCCTCACTGTCTGGAGGCATTTAACTCTAGGGGTGACAACACAGATTGCTGTGAGTATTTTGAGGCTGGCTCTGCTGTGCAAATTTAAGTGTTGACTTCAGCTGTGTTTCTGACAATAGCAAAGCAGGCAAGCAGGAATTCAATCCTGCACTATATATTGTATATGATACATGATGGTTTGGGGCAAAAAAACTACCAGGGTCTTTAATTCTTCTTGGTATATTGTAGAGGAAAGAAAAGTGGTGGCAACAATGGGCTGTGTGCTTGCAGAGCCCTTCCAGGCTGGATTCATATTTAAAGTCAGCTAGAGGTTAGCTCAGAGTCAACAAGGACTTCTGAAAATCAGGGGTTTTCAAAGCATCCAATTCCCATTCTGAGATGCTGTTTGCAGTCAATATCCAGCCCAAATCTTCAGATATCAGCTGGGCCTTTGGCATACCTTTAGTCACACTAACAGACATTCACACCCCAGACACCACCACTGAAGGAGTGATTCCTGGAACTGGAATCCCGTCCCATCTAATGGAGATAGGCTGTAATCCTGGGAAGCACATCCATGCCAGATTTGATGTACCCAGCACGGACAACAACAACAGTGGAGGTCCCATGGAACAGGGAGCTGTTTAAGCTACACAAACTCACAGTCTACTCACCCATGGCAACATCCACATCCCTCCGCTGTCACAGCTCACTGCTACCTGCACTGGGTAGATTAAGCACAGCTAAATCAACCTGCCCACATGACAGCACAGCTACACAGACAAATCTGGGGAGAACTGGAATTGTAGCAAAGTGTGCCAGAGGGAAGGTGAGTAGGAAACAAATATTCGCTGTTCTCGCAGCAGAAGAACAAGGGATCATTACGTGAAACTCCGAAATTGCAGAGTCAAGCAAATGAGCATTTTGCACACAGTTAAACTGGAATATACTGCCACAGGATTGCATGGGGGCCAAAAACATTCATGGCCAGGAAAACCTGTCAAGAGTCATTAAAAAGACAGGCTTACACATTGCCTGAAGAAGTGCATACAGTACTACAGCCTGAAGGTGAAAGGACACAGGGAGATGTTTCCTCTCTTCTGATACAAAAAGCTTCTGCTGCTGTTCACTGTTAGACAAACCAGAGCAAAGCTGATGTTTGGTTCAGATGAGTACAGCCATTTTTATAGCCTTATAAAAAAAACGTTCTGTTCATGGATTTGTCCTTCCCAGGGAAGGTCAGGATCTCCAGATATCCTTTTGACAAATTTTGGAAACTAATCAGATAATCAAATATGCCTTTGACTGATGCCGGACAAGGAACGTCTTCTTGGCTGATGGCAATTAATCCCAAGAGTTTCTCCATAGCCTAATGGATTACCAGGACTCCTAAAGGTCATCTCCTACCAGCAGAGCTCTCCCAGGATAGATGAGCCCCACGTCAGCAATGCCATCCACATCCTGACGCAGCCAGTGCCTGCTTCTCCTCACACTCAGGGTCCCTGTTCTGTCCCTCAGCTCGAGCCGGCAGACTGAGAGGAGCCTGTCTCAGCCTCGCAGCTGCCCAGGTCCCTGACATTTTACTGCTGTCACCGTGGCCGTGTCTAGGCAGCATAATTCAGCACTCTGCAGAGCTGTCTGAGCCAGCTCAAGCCAGGCAGCATCTGCACTGTTGGCATCTGAGCTGCAGGCACGTGGAGCTCCCTGGCACTTCCCACCAATATCTCTACCCGCAGGGCTACTTTGGTGTCTCTTGCACCTTTGCTTAATTTTAATCTCACAGTGATGAGGCCTAACATCCCCTTTGCTCATCTCTGAGACTGCAAAGAACGACAGTGTTGGTCTGTGCCATCCCTGCAGGTCTCGCTGCTCTCCCTGCCAGCCTCAGGGAGGAGAGGAGCGAGCCTGGCAGGATTGACAGCGCACCAGGAACGCAGACTTACAGCTCCAGTTGTGGCACGGCACCAGCCAAGTCGGGGAGAAGCTCTGCAGGAACCCCCAGCAGCCTGCAGGAGCCCTGCCAGCCTGCCTGGTGCCACGCTGGTCACAGGTGGTCCGGTGGGCACTTTCTGGCCACATCAAAAACCCTCACTTGAGAAGCTGTGTCTGCAGCTTAGGTGAGTCACAGCTTGGGGCAACCTCAGCTCTCTCCTTGTGCTCACTGTGGGCAAGAGTGAAATACTCTCACTAATGAGCTGGCTCTTCTTACCAAGCTTGAGATCACCTGGTGCCGTGTAGCTTGGGACACCCAGTAGCTAACACTAGCACTTTCCTTAGGAAAGAGACTGGGAAAAGTTGAATTTCTTGTCTCCCTACCTTTGACTTAAAACATGGCTTTGCATCAGAGCCTTTCCAGTGTTGGACACTTTCATCTGGCAATAAAAGTCTCTTAAAGCATTTAAAATAAACACATCACAGAGTTACAAAACACCGAGGTTTTGATCTGAAATCGTTACATTCCCACATGCTTAGTAACATATTCATATTTTTCTTGCTTGCTTCTTTCAGCTAATAGTATCTCCAGAGGGGTTCTTCCAACATCACCTATTTCTTGGCTTGCAAAGAAATAAAAATCCTGATTGATGATCGCAGGCAGACGTGATGAAAGCACTCCAATCAGAGGCACAACACTGGTGCCTGAGTAATGGGTTTCCCACGCCCACAGGAGGCACAGCACGTACCAAGTGATGAGGTTGCTCTTCTAGCAGGCAAAATCTGCACCATCAGATCTACATAAACAGCCACAAGTCCATGTCACTGGGCCAAAGAAAGCAAGTAGATAAACTCAAAATACCTCCCTGCACTTGTCTTTCCGCTTGTTAACATCCAGGCGTGAGCAGTAGCCTGTTGCAGTAGGTCATTTGTTTTAAGATTGTATTTTGCTTGACAGGGAGTCTAGACAGAAGAGAACTCAGTTAATCTGTCAAATTCCCATTGCTCTTCCATGCATCTAGCAAATCTTGGATGAGCTGGTGCCTTGAAGGTGAAGCAGGGAGGCTGAGGCAGAGGCTTTACTGCAGAGCAGCCCAGAAGAAAGGTCCTGGCAGACCACACCAGGACTCCTCTGGAAGCAGGGCAGGAAGGAGCTCATTTTCCTCAGGAGCAGAGCTGAGACCTTTCAGGGTGCCATGACCACAAAACCTTTCTCCAAATCATGAGTTAAAGGACGGGTAAAGTTAAAGCTCCTCAGGCTAGTGTGAATGGATAGGCTTCTTTTTAGGGCAAGACTTTGCTTTACAAACATTACAAAGGATATTTCTGTGTAAGGCACCAGGTCCTACCTCAGCCCCGTGGGATCCAAGCTGGGCCCCTTTGCTGCTTGCAAAAATCAGCAGTGAGGAAAAACAGCTGCATCTTACTGTAGTGGCCTCCACGATGCTGCAATTCTCACTCCCAGGCTGATCTTCGCCACCCTGGCAGTGTGCCACCCTGGCAGTGTGCCACCCTTCGGCACCTGTAGGTAACCTCTGCCATGAAGTGCTCACCACATGGCTGCTTTCTTTTAGAAACATCCATTGCCATAGTCCCAGGCAGCTCTGACCAGCCAACACAAACCCTTTTGGGGGTCACCAGGGACTCTGGGCCCCCATCCTGCATGCATGGTTAAGAAACAGGCAGCCCACCAGGTAGAGTGATTCCACTTTTGTGTCAGGCTCCTAACACTGAATCTGTAGTTCTTACAGCAGCAATAATCAGCCACAGAGCCTTGGAAAGACAGGCAGGCCAGGTTCATTTTAGATAAGGGAACTGTGAAAAATGACAGCATGACAGACAACTGCACGAGGGAGAACTCTTTACATGCTTAAGGCTTTACTGACAAAACGCTGCAATTTCCCAGCAAGAGCTGCTCAGTCGGCTCCAGAGCTTCATCTGCTGGTGTTCCTCAGCTGACACCTTCCAGGTGGGATTCCTCTCCAAGGAAAAGGAGATGGGGAATGGAAATTATGAGAGATGTGTCTATTTTGGGGTAGAGAGCTCTGGAGGCCCTGGAAGTAAGGATGAACATGCCCATAGCACTGCGAAATCTGGTTAGGGTTTGTATTTTGCTTTGCTGGAAGATGCCAAGTGCCCCTTCAGCGAGGTCAGGAACAGGGTGTTCATCTACAAACACCCATACTCTGTCTTCCCACGCCATTTCTACCCAATACTCATAAAAATGCACAAAATTTTCCAGAAGTTGCCAAAACCTGCTTCTGAGGGACAGTATTAAGTCCAAACCTCTGGACATTGGACAGGGCAGGGTGCACCAGCTTTATCCAGCTACTCCAACTAAAGGGCAGCCTGCAAAAACTGCTGAGCACTGCGTCAGGCGTGATGCTGGCTGAGAAGGCCACACCTCTGTCCTGCATGCTCTTGGTCATCCCTTCTCTGTGTGGGATCCAGAGCTGGTGTGTGCTGCTGCACCCCTGAGGGAACGTGAGCAAAAGAGACCATAGAGGCAGCTCCAGACAAAGATTTTTGGCTGCATCTCTGAACACTCCTCTGCCAATGAAATATTTATGATGACATGTTGCCTAGCAATGACCAGATTGCCCTGAACAGGCAGGAGATAAAATATACCATGGGATGTGGGAACCAGGGAGAGATTGTGAAAGGTGGGGGGAAAAAAGGAATCAAAATAAAACCAACTCCAAATGGGCACCGATTTTGCTGGGCTTAGAACCTTTTGCTAGTAAGAGATGAAAAATAGGTTTTGTTCAGTAAAGAATTGGATTGGTCAGACTGATTTCACCGGATAGGTAGAAGCTTACCGGGATAAAAGCAGGCAGTCAGGAAGCACTTAGCTGTTATGTAGCAAAATGGTTTATTTTTGTCACTGCGTGGCGATGTGTGTCCAGACAGCACTGTCCTGTGGTGTTTTCTTTCCTCTCCTTGTCAACGTGCCAAAGCTAATTAAAGTGAGCTGGGTCTATCTGTGAAGTGGGATTTACTGAAACAAACTAATCAGGAAGGCAAAAATAGCATGTATTTTTGTCATTTGGAGGGAATTGGTTGGCTCGGAAAGAGGATGGATGGGAGAGCCGAGAGCTACCGGATGTCGTCTGTTTTGCCATCTGATTCTCCTCAATCATCCTGGTGTATATGCAGAGCACTCTCAGGTTGTTTTTGTGTTTTCCACCTCCTAGATTTAACCCCATTTCCAACAAGGTGGAGAGCCAACAGGTGAGCCAATAGTGTTTCTGAAAAACAACCACTTAAGAAAAGCTGGTGGTGCATTTGCTTTTTGGTGGTTCTCGATACAAAGAGAAGGGGAAAGAGAGGAGTTCTTTTCCTGTGGAAAGAGACCATCTTGCAACAGCATTTGTTTGCTGGAGCCCTTGCAGAGGCCAGCTGTTAATAGATGGGCTGCATGAGGCTTCTCATTCAATTTATCACCAGTCTTGCACAGAAAGATTCTGCTGCTTTTGCGAGGGCAGTCAATCCAACCATCTCACAGATCTAGAGCAGCCCTGATTGCTTTGCCATCCATTGCCTGGCAGTCTTTATTCTCCCCATATCCCTGTGGGGAAGGGATGGTTGCTTGCTCCATTTTGCAGATTTGCAGAGAAGTAGTGCTGAAAAAGCCAGACAGGAACTTTGCATCACCCAGCCTAACACAGATCGGGACGTTTCACGGCTCACCTCAGTTCTTTGTGCATGACTGATACCATCCTTCCTCATAGCATCCCATCCCACCACCAAGCCGTGGAGACTCCCTGGAGAGCTTGATGCTTTTGGTTAAACCTCCTGGAAAACTTCTTCATTTCAAATCATCGCCTATCTAATTGAAAAAGTGTGAAATACCAAGGGCAAGGACAGACGGTTGCAGGCGGGTGCACGGCAGTGTGCCAGGGAGAAGTGCGGGCCCATTGGCAGGATTACCCTCTCAGCAGGGAGGTTGTGGTGTGCTGAGGAATGGTCTCCAGGGGGGTCAGAAGAGCCAATACGTGACCCTCACTGTAATAATCACTCTGGAAACACACCCCAAACAAACCCCCAAAGCTATGGGAGGGACTTCTCTGGCCACACCAGGCGAAGTGCTGTTGGTGGGACCAGTGTTTTCCTTGCCTGGGCTCCAGCACGCTCATGGGCTTTGGTTCCAGCAGGCTCCTTCAAGCATTTTGTCAGCAGCTTGAATTTCTGCATTGCTCTAGCTTCGTGAAAGCTTTTTCAGCTTTGTCATTTTGACATTTCTCCTTTGCTGGGTTTGCCAGGCAGAGGTGACACAACATGCTCTAGTCGAGCTCCCAGCACTGTCTCTGCACAAAGCAACCCCCAGGCACCCGCCTGGGCCGCAGCAGTGTTTGCCAAACTTGCACTTTTTTCCCTCAGCTTTTATCCAAAGCAGATGTTTAGCTGGGCCCTTGGAGATATTCACTCCACTGCTTGCACTTTGGGAAAAAAAAAATCCCTTTCTCCGAGGTGGGTGATCATTGTGGAGCTGTACAAAGGCATTGGGGTGTTTGTGTCATCCTCTTGCAGCAGCTTTGGGGACAAGGTTACCTCACGCCCTCCCAGCTCTCACGAAGAGTCAGCGTGGGGGAACTAATTGCTGCCACCTTTAAAGGATAAACCAAGGGCTGTTTAACCTTTGATGACTGAGCAGATCTGGGAAATAAATTGAACAATCTTAAACACAACAAATTATGTGGTCAAAAAGAAGCAGAATGCGATGGCAGGTCCAGTGAGCTGCTGAAATTGAGGGGCGAGGGGCCAGAACGTGACCCTCTCTCCTCCACCCAGATAAAAGGCTGTCCGTCAGAACGGGAGTTCAGGGTGGGGCGATCACAGATGGCACATCTGTGTCAGGAGCCAGGCTCATCATTACCATTGACAGGCTGTCACCAGCGAGATATTCCCCTCGACACAGAATTAGATAATGCTGAGTCAAAATCATGTCCTTCAGGAGACTTCAAAGGCCCCCACTTCCTGCCCGATGCTATCGCTCTTATGAGCAGCTGGAAGTGCGAGATGCAGTGAGAAAGCACCAGCTCCCCTGGGTTCAGTGGCCGGCTTGGCCACTGATTTGCTGGATGCCCTTGGAAAAGCCAATTAAGTTTTGCTGCCTTGGATTTCTCAGTTGTAAAATCCAGAGCTGTACTCAAGCATAATTAACTCGTGATCTGACCGCAGTTTCGGGCATGTGGTTTGTAAGAGGGAGGCATGATGGTTAAAAAAATCAGGAATTGAAAGTATTAATAGATTTTTAGGGCCTGAAGCAATGACTGTGCTAATTTATTTATACAGCATTTGTTAACCAGACCGCAGAACCTCTTCCAGCAGTATCTACACTGCAGGCATGCCTGCCTGTGCATCTAAAGAGATGCTGAGTCTTGACTTAGACATCTCAAGTGACAGAGACTTCATCACATCTGCAGGTCTGCTGTTGAAATGCTTATTTACCTGCCCCTCTAACACACACCACATTGCCAGTCTGAGCATATCCAGGATCAGCTCCCACTTCGATGGGATTAAAGAGCCGTAAATGTGAGCAATCTCTAACCCAAGTGGAAGGCTGCAGACGGCAACTGAGCGAGCTCTTTGCATTCTGCTGGATAAGCTGAATAGATTAGGGTTTAAGCCACTCACAATAAAGAAGGTTTTCAAGGTCTTAAATCATTCTGGGAACTCTCTCCAATTTTCCCAGCACCTATCCTTGAGTTTTAGATGCCCAAAGTGAAGAAAGAACCAAACTCATCTCACTGACATTTCATTTAGATGTAACATCTCTGCACTACTTTTAATCTCTTTCCTTATTCATTCATGGCTCATATTTGTCCCTTTAGCTACAGCTTTGTGCTGAGAGTTCATGTTTGAATGGTTTTCTACTGTGATGCCCTATTTCTATTCCAACAGAATTTTTGAACGCTCTCAGAATATCTGTTTTACAACCTGAGCAATGTTTAGACATAAAGATAGGATGAATAACTTGATCTTTTGATCTAAGGTAACGTAACAAGTACCCCAAAGTCTGAGTTGGAGAGAGGGAGTCAAATTCACAGCTGGAGTTGTTCAACCGAGACTTGAAAGGATACCCTGGATGGAGACTGGAATTAAATTTCAAGGTGGGGTTTGCTGTTGGAGCACAGCAAATCTGGCATTAAGCTTATGAAATGTGCTTTTTTCTTTTTCCTTCACTGTGGCTTTGAGCAAGAACCAGCACAGGGAATTACAGGCGAAATGCTGCAGACATTTATTCTAAACTTTTATTGCTGAAATGGAAACGTAAGGAGGATCCCTGACCTGAGAGAGTAAACCAAAATATAGCCAGGGGCAGATGAGTTTGGGACAGGGGTGGACAGGGAGAATTGAGTTTCACTGGTGTACATGCTACATCTGTTCTTTGCTGGCATCTTATCTAAGCAGAAAGCCTTTGCAAGTTGCTGTGGGACCACAAATGACCTCCTGTACATCCAGTAAGGACCCATCTCAAGTGCACGTCTGTGGGGCCACAACGTAAGAAATTACCAAAAATCTCAGTGTCACCAGGCTTTGGAAATAAGTTAGAAATAAAAAGTGTCCATTAAAAATCAATTTAAGAAACCCCGCTGCTTCAACATGATAAAGAAATTATGGCTCCAAGGAGCATCCATCAACTAAGCTGTTGTCTGTGGAGGAAGGCAGAAATCTGGAGAAGGAATGCAAGAAAGATGCAGGGCAGTGGAAGAACAGATTGAGGAATGGTCTCTGGGAAAAAATTCTGTGGGAAGTGAAGGGTTTTGGCAGGTAAAAGAAGGGGGTTTCACAAAACAGAATGTAAATGGTAAGAACCTAAAATGCCAGGACTTGCTCTAATTACAAAAAAGAAAAAAAAAAAAGGAGATATGACAGAGTGGTAGAGATGCTTGCAGAGAAATCTGGAGCTGAAAACTGCTTGCTTACATGAATAGTTAATTCCAATTAATAAATCCAAGTTAAGAATTCCATTTTCTTGTCAAGTGGATATATCAGGCTAAGTAGGATGGACAGTGAGGAAAGAGAGTGGGCAGAAAATAAAAAAAGAAGACAGCATACACTGAGTGTGAGGTGTCTGATGATAGACTGGAGGCTACACCAAAGAAACAACACATTTGAGTGTTTGCTTTTGGAGTGAATAAATGGGAAGCTGGGGGAATGGAGAAATAGAGATGAGAATTGTCCAAACGAAATGATGGCTGAAAATCAGGAACTGAAACCAGTGGAAAGGGAAGCTGAAGGGAATAGGGACAAAATCCTATTTGACAAACAGGGAAAGAAAGACGGAGAGCTGGCAGAGGCGGAAGGGAGAATTGTTGGCAAGGGTGAAAGGGAAGCTCCTCTGCAAAATCTGGTACTCAAAAATCGTGATCAAAGATACAATGAAATGTTTCGACCTCTAGGAAAGTCCCCGAGGAGCTCATACAGAGTGTCAGCTGCTGTGTTCAGATAAACAAACATCTTCTGGGAGGTTTTGTGTTGTATATTTGTATCAACTGGGACAGAGCTGGACAGAGCAGGAGGCAGGGCCATGATTTAGTGTCATATATTAATAGTATCAAATTATGGCTCTGTGGTTATTGGGGTATATGGTGGAGTGTGTTTTACTCCTGGCAATAAATGTAGTGTTTGCCTTGGGATGTCAATCAATAAACTATCTGCCTTAATTGGTATCGATTTATTCATTCATTATAACACTGTACAATGAAAACCAACACTCCCGCACTGTCACAGCCCCTGCAGCAACAGAGCTCTCGCCAAATCCATTTTGCACAGCCAAGCTCAGGGTTTCAGATGGGGAGAAACCTCTGTGAAACTTGCAGTGACTCCAGCTCTCCCCTGGGACACCAAGGGGCTGCCCTCCATCACTTCTGATTGCTACAGACAAGGGACTCATGTTCAATTTTGCCTCTTCCATGATCCGCTGCTGAATGGGAAGAGAAAACCTCTCTCTCTCCTTTCTTTCTACCTCAATTCAGCAGTGGAGAACAAAGCTTTCCTTAAGTGGAGGTGTAAATGTGGATACCCTGCGGGTTCCGAGGTGTGTTCGCAGCCTGCAGAGATGCTTGGCAGTGCAGTGCTTGACTTTGCTTAATAACGGTGACAAAAGCTCCTCATCCTGACAAAGCAGCACTAAAACCTGCTCTGCACACAGGGCTGGGTGGCTGGGGCAGTGCTGGGGGGCTCACAGTCTCTCCCAAAAAGACACCCGGAGTCTGCTGTGCCGTCTGTGCAAGGTGAGCGGGTTTCATGCTACTCTTGGCTCAGTGGGATGCTGCCAGTGTAACAACACCTCCTCTCTTTTACCTGGGAGGAGGCAAAACACTCGAGTCCAAAGATTAACTCTGACACGGCTCAGAAGCTGCTCCAGAGGGGCAGAAGGGATGCAGCAGTGCATCCAGCCTGGAGAGCACGGCCTCAGGATGGGGTGGGGGCTGTTTGCTCCAGGGATGGCTTGCTTTCTTTTAAGTTAAAAAATGATGACTGAAAAGCAGGAACTGTGAAATCAGTGGAAAGGTAACAGGGACAATACCCTGTATGACAACGCTGAAAGAAAAGGGGACTGATGGCAGTAGGATGAGAGAGAATGGTTTCCAAGGGTTTTAGTTATAATGAATACATAAATAAATCTGGTTTTTGCTAATTCCATACTTTAAACAGTGCTCAGGATACCAGGCAGTCCCAGAACTTATGGCATGATACAGAAAGAGGAACCTCTTTTCCTGCCTCGCTGGTATCCTCAGTCATGCTTTGTGCTTTGTTCTGGGGATGCCTCTCCCAGACAGGAATGTATGTGCTGGCAATTAGAGTTAGCACAGACAATTACACTTCTGGGGTTTCTGTCTCGTCTCACCTCATCTGAGCAAGTCAATTAATCTCCCTGCATCTCAGTTTCTCTGCCTGTAAAACAGATAATCATGTGGGCACCACCCAGCGTGGCTTAATCGAAGTGCTGGCATCTCCCCTGGTCACAGAGGTACCACGGATTCTTCATCTGAAGCCAAGTAAAACGCTGCTGTCTGACTGGTCGTTATACCTGCTAAGCCAGCAGCAGCCTCTGCCCACCCCTGGGATTTGCTGGGTCACCTCCCAGGACCTCCTGCCTGCTGTGGCTCTGAGCCATGGGAGACCCTGCTAAAAATAGCAGTGCTGGCACTTCCTCTCTGCACGCTGCAGTTCGTCTATTTTTCTTTCTTAAAGAGCTGATTTTACTGACATTTCTTTTGGGGAAAAAAAAAAAAAAGGAGGAAGGGAGAGAAAGAAATCGTTTAATTAGGGATGAAAATAATGGCCCCGTTAGGCGGTCGCTGCTGGGTCAGGCAGGAGGGAGGTGAACTGGAAAGTTCTCGAATGGGGAGGGAGGGTGTGTGGGGTGTGAGGGGCTCCCTTGCAGAAAGTGCCAGCAGGATGTGAGAAGAGCAAGGCCATGAAGGGAAACAGCCCCAGAGTGATGATGGAGCTTGCCCAGGGTTGTGCACCACGGGCAGGAGCAATATCCACCTCTCCTGGGAGGACAGACCACCCCAGACCACAAAACCTCTCCGCAGCTCCCCCACCCACACTGTTATTGTCACAACGCTATAGAGCATTACTCTCAGCCTCTTGAGCAGTGAAAAGTGACCCAGTTGGGCCCCAGGATGAAAATTTATCAATTAAACAACTTACCTACCGAGGAAATTGCTGCAGACGTGCCGTATCTCTTCAGGAGGAGATGCCCATTAGTGCCCTGGCAACGGAGATGCTGGCCTGTTTGGAGTGGGATGGACGAGCTTAATCCGGTTCCAGTTGCCCTACCAAACAGATAGTGGCTGTTAATTACTTCAGTCGCTAATTCTCCCTATCCTCCCTATCGCAGTGTAACCCGTGACCCTGAGGGGAAAAGTTTTGTATCCCGTTATCATATCCCTTGCATCAGCTAATGACTCCAAAGATAAACACGTTAAACTAACAGCAATTTCTACGTGCTTTGTGACAATTCTCTTTCCAGCATACAGTCTTTAAACGCTCCCTGTTTTTATGCAGAAAATGTATCGTGTTAAAGCTGGGAAAGCTTTTTATTGGGTGTTTTTGGTATGCAATGAGTGCTTTTCTGGCCTTAGTCCATCTTATGCCCACTTGGATTTTAAGGAGAGACTAAATGGCTCTGACATGAGCAGAGGAGGGTGAGCAAATGGAAGAAAGCATAATTGGAGCAGATGAACTTTTCAAGACTCAAAGAGGACTGTAAGAAGAACCACTCCAGAATGTGGAGAATCTCCACGTTTCACAACAACAACGTACTCCAAGAAAAAGGCAGTAGGTCTGCAGCTAGTGGTGGGTACATAAACAGCACATGGGAGCTGTGTCAGGCTGGAGCCCTCCTCTGGAAAATCCTTTGTGTTCTCAGCAAACATCTCCTTCCACACAAATCATCAGCCATTCTCCCAAGATTTCAAATTTTCTTTGGAAAGCCATAGTTTTGTTTACGGAAATCAATTTCTTCTCATGATTTGTGGTTTAGGGGTGGGGAAATGTTGGTTTACTATAAAATAATAATAAAAAGATGCCTGAATTCCCACCTCTTCTCATTTTCTCATCCAGTTCCTGTTAGTCTCTGCTCACCCATCTTAAAGCACAATAAGAAGGGTTCTTTTGGGTGGAGTTTGGCTTTTTATAATGCAACCCCAAAACAGCATTCGGAAATCAGGTGCGGACATGTCTGAATGGGTGCGCTGAGCCTTCAGAACAATTTTTGTAACAGGCAGACAGGTGAAGGGGAGAAATCACAGGAGGATTCAAATGTCTCATAAAATGCAAGAACCAACCTGAGAGCTCACATGGTGCCGAAACAGATGGCTTTCTGAGAGGTAATCTGTTTTCTCAATTTGGTGCTGTGGAAGGCACATAAACATTTCCTAAGGAGAAGATGACTCCTTGTCTTTTGATAAAAGGCACCTGCCCTCCACGCAGCCGCTACCTGAACAAGGACAAAGAGAGAGAAAACTGAAAAAGAAAAAAAAAAATTATACGAAAAGCATGTTGTGTTTTTCAAGTCTTTGTTGGAAAAAGGATGTAGAGAGGGTGAATATTCCTAATTATTATCTGAGCAGCATTCACAGACAGTAGCTTTGGGGAAGCCTGTGGCAGGTTAAGAGAGCACATCAGCAAGCGCACACAAATGAGAAGGTACCTGCTCAAAGGAAAACAATGCATAAAACATCCTGCTTATGCAAATGTATGATGATGACATTACCAGGCGCTGATTAGAAAATAAATCTGATTTGCTTAGGGATTTTTTTTGGAACAATCCACTGTTTTTTAAAAAGGTGCCTGGTGGCTGTAACCTTGGCTCATTCCTCCATATTTGGCTGTCCCCTGAGGTGAGGTCCAGTCATTCAGAAATCAGCAGAGCAGGGAAGGCTCCTGCTCTCAGGGTGTCCTGCAAGTGAGGCTCCAGGCGTGGCTGTTGAACAGGCCAGGGTGGTTTTTGTGCTTGACACAGGGGAAACGGCTCTTTATGCATCCTGTAATCTGTGTTTCTGCTCCCAAGGATGCTCACATGTACATCAATTCCTCTCCAGCCTTGCCCTGAGCCTCTACTCATGCAGCAGAGGCATAAATACTGAAACAACTTACAGAGTAGGTTGGTTAGAAGTTCACTTCTCGCTGTGTTTACAAAGGTTTAGAACTTTCCTATTTTCACTGCAGGGGCAAAGACACCAGGACATGGCAGGAACGCTCCATCCGGATCGGCTGCCTGCTCCCAGACACCAAAGAGCAGCACTGTGTCCTTTGATGGCGTTCATTGCTAGCAAGATTTTTCTGATAAACACTGGCCATTAGCACATCCTGCAAGTGCCTTTTCTAAGCCCATCTCTTCTTGGCATCCATGACCTGCAGAGACTGGTTCCTAGCTCCACAAATTGGCACCGGATCCCATTAACAGATGGCCCCGAGTACACGAGTGCCAGGACTCATTATGCACCTCTTTTTTTCTTTTTTTTTTTTAAGAGCTCTGTATGGATTCTGTCCAAGTATGTGGCAACATCTCTCACATCTGGGATCATGGTGATAGCTCCTTTCTTGTATAACAAAGGTGTGCCTCGTCTGTGATGTGCTCCACAGTCCTCACACTCGAAGGGAGAGGAGCATCTGTCTGGTTGGGGTAAACAGCTGTGCATTCCTTTCGAGTAGCCTGGAGTGAGCTGCTGGCAGCCACAACAAAATGCAGCTACTGGGATCCATCCAGTCCTCAGTACACCCCCAGCCTCGGTAGATCTTCCCAGCCAAAGACAACCTCAAATGCTCCCTCAGCTGATATTCCTGCGGCAGCCACAGCACAGGGAAAACGGGGCACGGAGTAGGAATTTTCTGGCGTACAGCAGCAGGTGGCTGACAAAGGAAAGAGCAAATGGAGCCTGGAGTCTCCTTCCCTGGTGATACTCAAAAGCTGTGTGGACACAATCCTGAGTAAGGTGCTCTCAGGGATCCTGCTCAAGCAGGGAGGTAGGACCAGATGACCTCCAGGTCCCTTCCAACCTTACCCATCCCGTGAATTTTTGATTTTACTGCTCAGGGTGTATTTCCGGGGCTGCCTCCACTGCAGAGCTGGTCAGAGAACTTTTTTGAGGTGGCAGCTGAAGGGCACAGGCACCACAGCTGTATCCTGACCCAACAGGCACAGGTTTTGGAGCTTTTAGCTTAATTTGCAAAACTTCAGGTCTGTGTTGTTTACCTGATGGAGAAAGACTCATCCCTTTGTCTTCCTGGAGATCATCACGACTCTGCTGCCTCCCCTTTGTGTCAACCTCAATTTTTTTTTTTTTCCTTGGGAAAAATATGTCGTGCACTGATCTGTCAGTCACTTCTTCGGGGATATGGAATCTATAAAAAAGAAAAGCCTGGTTTTAAATGACATGTCACACTAAACTGCCTCATTACCTCCAAAGTGAGATGAAATGCATTCTCTCTACGTATTATTTTTCCCCCTACTTCTCAGTATTATTCTTCATTCATGGGAATGATGTTTAGCCTGGAAGATTATAGACTGGTCATAACCAAAGAAAAGGAGAGAAAGATTTACTCCAATCATGTCAAAGGGACCTCAGTGAGTATTAACTGATAAAGCACACACAGGTCTCGGCACCCCCTCACAGCCCGCCTGTGGAATTTATCCGGCTTGATAAATGGGAGCAGTTTACAGAGCAGGCAGGAATTGATACGGGAGAGGTTTCTATCTGGAATGCTCTGTATAAATTACAGGATGCTTATCTGTGAGTAATTCCCTTGCATATGCAAACTGTCCAGACACTTAGAGCCTATGGCAAAGGCATTAGATAACCTTCGATTCACAATTGCTGGGGGCAATCTTCAAGCTAAATAAATAGTTCATCTCTTTCAGACCCAAATGATATATCTGTTTGCAAGCACCACAAGTACTGGTCTAGAAATGGATACTTCAGCTATAATTTTTGAGCTGTCCTTCCTTTTTTTTTGTGCCTGCAATTTATGTCTGCACTTTATGTAACTTAGCAGCCTGCTACTGCTGCCTTGCCTATTTTATCAATCAGGTTTCTAATGTCCCTATCCAGGTGTCTGTCAGGTAGATGGACAGTTAAAAATATGATTTTTAATCTTTCTCTTTCTTGCCATACATGCTCTATTGCGGCCACAAACCACCCCGAGCACCTTCCTTTATTTGCCTGTTTGGCAATTTTGCCCACAGCTCTTCCTTGCTGCAAACCTATGTGCTGAGCTGAAAAGGAAATATTTTTCTTTTGAGCTTTGCAGTCTTGAGATCAGAATTCATCTGAGCAAAAAGTGAGGCCAGGATGCAGGCAGGGTAAAAATCAAGCAGTCAGTACATAAAGACAAGAGCATTTTCAACACTCAGACAGGTGAGTGACAAATACCATCCCTTCCTGATATAACTCCCCCACCCCACCTTAATGCAGACATTGCATAGTGTTTGTTTGGCATCAGCCGAATTTATAGCTCTATTTTCTAGAAATAAAATCACTATCTCTGCCTGAAAGTCAAAGCAGATTTTTTTTCCCCCCCAAAGGAATTACATTGGCACTCTCAGCCCATCTCACAGCCCAGTGCCAACCAAGTGTAAATAAACCAGGAGGAGGAAGTTCATGGCACCAAGAGGAAACTTCAGCCTGCTGGCAAAGTATAGCAGCAGATCTAAACCAGATGGGTGGAAGCTGCTGCTTCTCCAGCCATCAAGAGCCAAGCCAGAGATGCCCATCAGGACCCAGCTCCTGAGCCATGGAAAGTTTCTGCCTCACTGTGGGGGTGAGCTGGAGCTGTGACCAGCATGTGGCCAAAAGCCATGGTGTGCTGGGGACATGGGTCACACATGGAACTGCTGTCCCTGCCTGGAGAGACACAGGCCTCCATGGAGGACAAGCACAAGGCTCAGGGGGTCTCAGCTGCTGCCTTTGGTTTAAATCTGCTGCTACACTTCAGTCAAAACCTGCACCTTCGGGCTGAGCTGCAAGAAGTTGAACAAGATGGTCTGCGCCAGCTTCCTCACCCCAGCCACAAAATAAACTGGAAATTGTTAAAACCCTAACACACTCTTCACCCAGCATTATTCTTTGCTCTAACTTTTGCTGCCTAACAAGCTGTGCTGGTAAGTGCAGTTTCCCTTGGCAGTTATCAGTGATGCTGGCTCTGTTTGTGTGCTGGATTTGTATTTCTCAGCTCTGGAAGAGGTGCTGATCCCATGCCTCATTCTTGGCATTGCCAGGGTCCCTGGCAGAAAGCTCTGCACAGATCCCTCCACAGGGGAATACTTCATTAATCAAGTGCTGTCAGACCTTCTCACTGCATTTTTCCCCCCACATGATAGTCAAACATGTCATTTTTGCTCCTGAAAGGTGCTGCCCGCAATCCTGCACGGCACAACTGCATCACACAGGCCCCGGCAGGGGCAGAGGGTCTGGAGCTCAGCCTGTACCTCTGGGGAAGGGAGCAGTTCTTCCCAACATGCAGCCAGGATCTTGTACAGATGCAGAGACAGAGCTTGTCTTTTGACAATCTTCTTCCACCTGGTGGGTTTAACAGCCAGTGACAGCCAATCTCTGCTGGTCAGAGCTCCTGCAAATGCTGCAAGCTGTGGCACCATCTCAGGCTTGGCTGCCCTCTCTCTCAAAGCCAAAATTACCCCTTCCTTTCCCCAATTTTCTGTGTGAAAGCAGCACTCGGCAGCTGTCCAGAGCTGCAAGGCACAGCTAAATACCTGGAGTCCATACAACCAGGAGTATCCCACCCCCAGAATAGGGGTGTCCCGAGGTTTTGTATGGAGGCAAAACAACTCTCTCATGTTCAATGGCATCCCTGATAATTTTGCAAGGTTTTTTTGGCTGCCACTGCACATTGAGCTAATGATATTGGAGAACTGTCAGAACTGAATCCAGCTATGCCCAGTCCAAGCTCAGCACATGCAGAGATGGCCCAGATTGTTTCTCCCCACATTCATTTTGGTCAGTTACACCGATGCTCAAATTTACCTATTCACACAGATTTCTGAAATCCTTCGGAGGTTCCCCAATATTAGGATGGCGTTTGACTGCCCAGAAGACCTGAGCTCTTTCCCCTCACTCCAGCTGTGTTGTGAGCAAAGGCACAGCTGGAGGGATGCCCAGTTGGGATGGGTATTGGAGGAGCTCAGCCCTCTTTGGCCCACCAGTTCTTGCTCCTAAGAACCTGAAGGCAGATTTTACACCACAATTACTTTTTTTCATAAAAAGCTGACATCATTGATTATTGAAGGTCAGTGAGAGGAAGAAACATCTTTGCATTTGTCTCTTTAGCTGAAATCTGGGAGCTACTGCCCATCTGCCAGGGCAGTGCTGGAGATAAGCCCAAAGTCCAAACTCAGCAGCAAGCTACAACTCCTCTAGATCAGGCCAGAGCAAATAACATCTCTTGCTGCTGCTATGTGCCTGCGATTTGGGTCAAATAAACCTTTTGCTGCATGCTTGCAACAATTTGCACAAATTTCTTTAGATCCAGGGTCCAACAAGTGCTCTGTGCAGAAGGGAACTGGGCACAAGTTTCTTTCTCTGTCTCAGCAGAAACATTTATGTTTCCATCTCACAGGAGAGAAAATCTAGATGCTATTTTTTCCTCCTCACGGCTTCTTGCAACAAGGACTCTCCCTACTACCTTTCCCAGAGGGAAGAAGAGTTGCCTTCATTTCTAAATTTAGATTTAATGAGTGCAAAATGAATAAGGCAGCAGGGGAACCTAATCTGGTTAGCAGAGCAGCAACAGAAAGCACAAGATGCTTGAGTACAGCGTCGGGTTGTGATTTCCTGTGCTGAATCCACAGGAGCACTGGTTTTGTGGATAAACAGTTGGGTATGAATCCTGCAGGCAGTCCTTACTGCTGGTGATGAGAGCGGAGCTGAGTTTGGCCCTGGGCAAACACACCTTCCTGCTGATCCTGCTGCTTGGATGCTGTTTACGAAGGGAGGAACAGCACAGGCTGGAATAGATGAAGTTCTGTGTAAAAGCAGCCCCTTGGCACAGCTTGCAGATGTACTTGGCTCCTAACAGGCACCCTCTGGCTGTCCCTGCCATCGTCCTGCTCTCGGGTCTGGGAGGGCCTGGGGTGCCTCTCTCCTCCAGGCCTGGAGCACTACAGAGCTCTGATCATTCACCGATTTAAAACAAAGTTATTTGCTGCATTCATTCGACTCCAAGATCCCAAACCAAACTATCAGCACACCTTAGTTTCGCTCCAGACCTGATTCTCCAAGTCTCTACTGACACCCTTCACTCCTGACTTGCCTTATCCTTATTATCCTTCCCATCCCTCACAGCCCAAAAGGAGAGTCCTGCTGAGCTCAGCTCTCCTGCATGGCTGTACTGATCTGCAGAATGTCTAAATGGGTAGGATGCCCTGACTTTTTCAGCCGGGGTTTAGGACCCTCAGAAAATGTTTCCTCCAAGAACCCAAACATTACAACCCCAAATTCCTTCTTGGGGGTCATTCTTGGGGAGTAGCTCCATGAGGAAAAAAAAAATAAATTTTTTTGCCAGCATTGTAACCAAAGCAGCTTCACTGCCCAAAAGTACAAAGAAGAATGTGTACACAGATAAAATATTCAGATTCCACTGCAGGGCATTTTAAGGCAGAATCAGCACCCGGCACTTTTCAGAAACGGCAGAGGATGGCTCATGATGTTAAATGATCAAGGCACTTGCTTTGGTCTCATGTGAAAGCCGAAACTATCTTCAGAAACCATAAATTCTGCTAATCCTGTGCTGATGCCACCACTTTCTGTGGTGCCCTGGGGCTTCCTTGGAGGCCCGTGGACCAGAGACACATAAAGGATGCACAGACTGAATTTCAAAAGCATCTCTGCTCCCACAGTTTCAAGTGAAGTCATCTGAGGAGACTGCAATGCTCCAATCCTTTCCTAATTAGATCAGCAGTCTCATCACCTCCAGAGAGGGCTTGGTATATCCTCTGGCTTTTAAAGGAATTCTGTACCAAAAGCAGAGATCCAGCAAATTGGAGCCTCCTCAAATACAGAACGAAATGTAAAGAAAATAAAGAGCTTCCCCCATCACCATTTTGAATAATGACAGCTGGAGAAATAACACCTGTTTGTAAATAACCCATGACCCTTTTCATCCAAAGGGATCTTGGTAGCAAATTAATCAATGCTTTTCTCTAGACAGAGAGGGCATTAATAACATGCTTGGTCAGTTTTCTCACTTGAATTTTAACTTTTTCAAGGCTGTGACCACACGTTCCCAGAAGAAGAAATATATAACATTATCTTTAATTTCTCACTAATTTACAACGGGCTCATTTTCAGGGGATGGAGCAGATATAATTTATTTTTATACACACTTTATTTCAGGGGATGAATGCAAACAGCACCATCAATTACTCAATCAAGCATGGAGGCAGCAAATCAGCTGGGTATGAGCAAACTGCTCCTACGAGCACGAGGGTCAATTATCCCCCTGTATAAGATATTTCTGCAGTATATAAATTAATACAAAAGGATGGATTTGTGTTTCAGTGCTCTCACATTGCCTGGTGCCACACAGATAACTGCATGCTTATTTGTCATTGTCGGGATGAGGGTTCCTTTGTACCATGGGTGTAAAGATGACCCTGGATCTGGAGCATTTGCAGGGGGAGCTGACAGGACAAGGGAAGGGTACCTGAGAAAAAGGAATTGTTATTACTCCCATTTTATGGGTGAGGAGCGAAGGTCTCAGGAAACAAGGCCAGGTGGAAGCATGTAAAGGACTGAGAAGTGACTCCCGCGCTCCAGTCACAGCGTGTCTCTTCTCAAGGAGCTCTGCACCTCAGAAATCCAGCGAGCAGCTGGGAAACTGCAGCTTTGTCCTCTCCACCTCCAACAAAATGAACGGGATTAGAGATGCTCAGAGATAACAGGTGGCCCAGAGGTCACTGGGGAGCCAAACCCTCACATCTATAAACCCTGCGGGTGAGATCTGCGCAAGCCAAAATGAGCAAACAACGGTGAAGTGTTTGCGAAGATTTATATAAACGAAGCTTGAATGCTTTCCTTGGGGATATTCCTGCCCTTTGCCATGAATCTTCATACAAATGATATTTTTGTGTGCAAGACCAATTGTACAAAGGAAAATGCTCAGAAATATGCATTTGAGTGAGGTTTCACTACAAAGAAATCTTTGTGGTGAGTATAAAAGTTTCAGTCCCTCAGAGAGTGAACTGAAGAAATACAATCTAGGTAATACATTTTGCAAACCAGAAAATAGCAACAAAAGGCTGGCAAACGGCCAGGTGCCATAGAAATGAACTCGAGGACTGAGATACATCACAGACTGTGTTTGAATAAGGAACACTGTCATAAAAAACAAGCCTGTTCATTCATGAATAATACAGGACCGAGGGACAGGTCTGAATTTGTCATGTAAATTATTTACTGTAACTATGAAATGGCCACCTGTCTGGACTTGTTGCAGCATTTGAAACACAGCCCATTAGATAAAAAAAAGGAAAAGATAAAGTTGATTAAGATGAAGAGAAACTTCTTTGGTCCTGCAGAGCAGCTCACTCGTGCCCTCACGCACTGAGGTGTGACTGGGGGGTGGGACCTCCACTGGGCTGAGCTCTCCTCGTTATTAAGCTGGGGAGCATCTTCAGGGGGACTTTTCACTTTGCTCTGCTGGTGAGCTCAGTGATGAATTTGTCTGTGGGGCCCAAGTTTGGGGCCAGGCCACCAGAGGGACCCCAAGGTATCCTAAACCCCTGAAGCCACCGGCAGGATGGTGCCAGGAGGCAGTGGCATGATTTGTCTTCAGAGAGGAGTTTGTGTTTCAGCTTAGCGAGACTGTAACACGTAATATAGAACAGTTATGAACTTGGGGCAGAGGTGTCCTGATTTGCAGAGGCACATCCTCAGTGGGGTGGAGACCCATCTGCCAAAGCCAGCCTGACCCAAAGCTGATGAGACAGCAGCTCTTGAAAACACAGCACTCTCATGCCCAGCATTAGCAGTTGTTAAAGATGGAATAAAATCTGCACTGTAAGAAGTCTAAAAGACATTTCTCTGGGTTCTGGATGCACCCTTCCATGCCTTCCCCAGCCTGTTCCCACCATCTCACCTCAGTCAGCTCCTCCATCATGACAGGCAGCTCTGTGCAACCTGAGCTCAAAGACAGCTGAGCTGCCTAGGATCTCAGTGTGGTCTTGTGTTTCTTGGTTTTCTTTTCTTTTTTTTTAACCTCTGGCTCTATAAAGTGCTTCCAAAAAAATCCCAGCAGATCAATAATGAACAAGAGTTACTTCAGAAAGCCACTCGGCATTCTTGTTTAAATAACTTCTTTTACTCCTCACTTGCCTTGTTTCTCTCAGGGTTGTCATAGAGAGGAAGATATTGATGAGTTGGTGGTGTGTGAGGCAGCACGGATGAGAGCAAAATCATTTACTCTGTTCTCGAAAGCATTTATTTTTGACCTACTTATCTCATGTGTGTAGCTACAGCGTCCCTCTGCTCCTTCACGTCAGTTTGGTCACTGGGAAGAGCATCCTGCAGCAGAGGCAGTGCACAGACGTGGTTAATGCTGCATTTCCTGGGACTAGAGGAGTGCCTGTCATGTTTAATACATCCTGAGAAAGCAGACGCCTTGTAGCAGGCAAGTCAATAGGTTGTTTGGTTATACAGAGCTTCCGGAAGGCAAAACCTCATTTTCACCTCTCTAAAGAAAGGAAAGGTCTTGGGTGTCTGTGCATTACATCTTAAGAATGTCCCATCAAAACACAGGATGCTGCAAAGGTTGTTACCTTTTAAGAGAAATGCCTGCCTGAAATCAGCAAGGTCTGCTCTCTCCTATGAGAAAGGAGATGACTGAAAGCAGGCAGTAGATTCTAAGACAGCTTTCCCCAGGAATAACCCAAAACTTTTCTTCCTGGTGCATTGCAGCCTTGTTTGCACTTACCTAGAATACTGGAAAAGAGCTAAAAGGTGAATGATGCCAGGCCAGGCTGTCTCTGACTTTTAACCATCAAAAGGCTTCCTCAGCAGCAGTAGCATTATGAAAAGTCCAAGACAGAATGTATGATGTGGATCAAGAGCTACCCACAAACTCGAGTTCTTCTGGAAGAAGAACTACACTCTCTGTTGAAGACTTTCCTCAGGATATTTTTTCCTGCCCTTGCTGAAACACAGTTTTATTTCCAACCCACACAACACACTTGTGCTCTTCAGGTCTCATAGTTCCTCTGTTCACACTGGAAAGCAGCACTGCCAGCAGAAGAGTTTTGACTGTAGCAGTATATTAACTAAACATCCTAATTAACTGATTCACCCTTTTATTGTCTCACATCTCCACTATCACCGGGCCTGCTGTGCTCTAACAATGCTTTAAAATTCTAACTTGTTTTTTCTCCCCTGGCTTTCAAACACCCTCACATTCCCATCTGCAGCTTTGTATAGAGCTATACATGCAAAACCAAACAAACGTGCTTTGTGCACACTCCTTCACCTTCTTCTGAACTCAGCCCCCAAAAGGTGGCTGCCCTACATGTTTCTAAAGCCTTAACCCAAGCCATGACCACATAAAGACAGCTACACTGATACCAGACAGCTAACAATGGCAGTAAGAGAACAGGGAAGGGAGGGACGGAAAAGGGAACGGCTCAAATAATATTTTCTGAAAGACGATCCTAAATGTTATTAACCTGATTCTCCCCTGCCATCAAAATTACACCAAGGGATCTCCGGTTCAATGAGATTCAGACCATGAAAGACCAACAAAATCCCTTCTGTTAACAAGCCCATAAACTAATGGCACTTGAAAAACTCAGCACACCAGGCTTTATGACCCGCAGTGAAACAGATTAGAAGTAATACAAGGGCAAAGAGGGTCCCCTAAAACCTCATCTTCAGCTACAAAGAGTGTTCCTGCGCTGAGCAGGTTTTGGTTTGCAGCTCAGCACCCTCTTCTGCAACTCCAGAAGAATTTGTGGTCCAGCAGCATGTTTCCACAATATTGGAAAAAAAATAAAACAAGTCAAACACCTTTTTGTCATTTCAAGAAAGGCTGTGCTATGGTCTGCCTTCATCCAGAAATCTAGATGTTTCTCAAGCTGCTCTGCTCCTTTCCAGACACATTTGGAAGTTGTGTGGGTGTTAGCACTGGATGAGTGCTGATTTCAGTGGGGAATTAGTGCACATCCTGAATGGGGAAGATACGCTTTCTATACACCCAAGGCTTGCAGGAAAAGGTCTCCACGATTTCAGGTGAAAGCATTCCTAATTAATCTAAGGGGAAGGGTAGCATTCAGCATCCTCTAAGGGCTGCCACAAAAACATCATCATATCAATCATTCGTATCATTGGCTCAGCAGTCTCTTTCTTCCTGCATGCAAAGGGAGGGTTGGAGAGGTAAGTTTAATTCCAGAAACCATCTCTAAGACAGAAAATCAGGATGAGGCTCCACTCCATCCCAAGCATTTCTTATACTCCTAGATTTCTGCTTGCTGAATTTCTGTACTCATCTGCTGGCAGCAGCCTGAGGACCTCTGTTCACTTTGCACATGCCACCCTGCAACCTTTTAGGGCACATTCACTCCTCACTGCCATGCCGAGTCCACCCAAGAATAGGATAAAAATTTCCATCCCCTTTGCTCTCCCACGTCTCAGCAGAAATTTTCCTAACTTGCTGCATAATGAGACCATTTTTATTCTTTCTGGCCATCTCCTGAAGGTGAAAATGGGCCCTCTGCTGAGCATCAGCTTCCCAGGTTCAAGGCTTTTAATGAAAACCTCAAATTCCTTTATTTAAGGCCAGTGAGGTGACTAATGGACTAAACAGCCTGAGAGATGGAGGAATGGCTCTGCAGAAAAGCACTGTGGCAGCCAGCAAGGTCCTTGTGCTGAGCTGATGTTCACAACAGCCAGCCCCACGGACCCCAGGCAGGGAGCAAACTCCCCCAAGCTGCACTTTGTTCTCCTCAAGCAGCTCTTTCACACCTACAAGGCCAGTAAAAACACCCTATTTCTACAGCTGCCCTTCAGCTTTATGGATTTTTCCCTCCTAAAATAAGGATTCTCCTACAGAGACCTCTGCATTCTGAAAAACACAGGCTGGAGCTCTGCAGCCTGTGCTCGGAGGCGGTGGGACACGAGCGGGCTCAGCCCCCGAACGCGGTGCTGCCAGTCTGAGGATGGGCCCTGCTCGAGCATCTTCCCATCCCCTGCTGGCAGGGCCAGGGAGGGGAGATGCAAATTTGCAAATTCGCAGACACAAAGCCAATTTTAAAACCAATGTTGGCCTCAAGCTAACAGGAAAAAAACCGCACCATTAGCTTTGATTTTTAAATACATTAGTTATTCTCGCAAAGGCTGGATCAATGGAAAAAGGGAGCTGAGCAATGGATAAACCTTTAATTGCTTAGAAGTAGGATTCATCCTCACGCTGCCTGGCCAGAGCATGGCCTTCTGCTGGGTGACTGTGTGCTCCTGCATTCCCTCACAGCAGCTGTGTCTGCTCCCATGTCCCAGGCAACCACCAGGCCAGTCAGGCACTCAAAGTATTTTTCTGGTGGGGTTTGGATTGGCAAAAGGCATCTGTGGAAAGTTCCAGAAGGTTTACGTGCACTTGCGTTTCAAAATAGAACAAAACACTGAATTTCAGTTCCACAGAAGTGTAACGTTAAGCAGAAAATATTGCTTGAAGGCAATCAAAACATTTCATTTTGATAAAAGCCCAAATACTCCAATTTATTTTATATGCTGAGAGAATTCAAGCTACAGTTTCCCAAAGAAAACTCGAAATGCTCCAACTTCAACAAGATACTGCGAGCTCATCAGCTTTTGTTTGAATGAAATAGCACTGAAATGGAGATATTCCCACAAAAAGTCATAATTTGGAGGAAATTACATTTTTTTCCCCTGACAGGGAATATTCTCACTGGCTGTATGTAGCAGTTTGGTTTTGCATTTTGCCTGCATAGCCAAAGGTATTTGTGTGGAAGGACAGGTATTTGTCGCAGGAGTGACAGGAAAACAGAAGCACCTAACTTTGCCCTGCTGTGAACAACATGGGATCCACCCCTCTTCTCTGGCTGGCCGAGCAGAGCTCTTCAAAGAAGGTTTGTGGTACAGAGTCACAATTCTAAGGATGTGTTTTATCCTTCCAAGATTGTCCACTCCGCACCACCGGACTGCTCTTTGCAGTCGCACACAACCGAGGGGACGCCACGACACAAAACCAAAACAGGTTCTCCCAAGCCCTCACAGCTCCTCCAGGCCACTCAGCCAGCTCAGGAGCACACGGATCATCTAAAGCTTCAGGAGCTGAGCAGACGTGGCGCAGAGGTAAGACCTTCTGTGGAGCACGTCGCCTGGAACACCACAACCTTCTCCACTTGGAGCTTCACCACCAGTCACCGCCTTAGAGGCAGCCCAGGATGGCCTTGGGAAGACTTCCAGCATCACAGCCTCCCTAGAGTGTGCATTGCAACATCAAAACTTACCCAAGGTCCTAGGACACCAAGGAGCAGAAGGATCAGAGAAGGCTGAAGGAGGCAGGTAAACTGATGCTGTTGATGTGACCCACCTGTGAGTCCTTTCTAATTAAAGCAGGGCTCACAGCACAGCCACACACGGCCCTGTTGCTAATTAGGGAGGGCTGAGCACTGACACATTAACCTCCCAGTCCCAAAACATTAACTTTACCAGGTGTAATATCTTCTAGGTGACATAAAGGTTAATAATCTGCATCCACAACAGAATTCAGCTCGGTAAATACCCAATTAACCGGATTCTGTCAGCGGCAGCAGCAAAAATGAAAGGTCTAGGACAGCTGAAGGGAGGCCCTGAAATGTTGGGTGTGATGTGTGCTGGTTCACCACTGTGGGGGACAGCGGGGACCTGCCAGGAATGGCCAGAGGAGGAAGCAGGAATGATGCCTTCAGAGAGAGAGCTTGCACAGACTTCAACAGTACCAGGAGCTGGGCTGAAGGAAAGCAATGAAGCGAAATAAATAAAAAGATTCTTCACTGTCAACGTTTAACAAAACATTTTTTTCCCAGCCTTCCTCCTGCATTCCTCCTGAACTGTTCTCCAAAGCTCCTGTTGTTGGAAAGTGAATTCAAAGCAACAGTGGTTGGATTCAACTCGTGTGCAACAGAATTGGTTTGTTTTTTTGTTTTTTTTTTTCTGACTTTTAATCTTTGTTTTGCTCACTGCCTTTCAGAAGAATTGCAACAGGGAAGGATAAAAAAATGGAACAAGGAATAACTGAATATTCAACTCAGCTGGAATGCAATTGCCTCGTTTAGCACCATTTTGCAGAAACTTAGGAGAAAACTACCCTTTGATACACCAGATTCGAAACATTTAAAAATAATAGGTCAAAGAAGTGATTACTTTTATTCTGACCAGTATGGCAGCTGGAACAAGTGGCAGTCACTGAATCCTCAGGAATGTGTCACCCTCTGGGCCTGTTCCCAGGGCAGAGGGAGCCTTAACGGAGATGGAGAAGCTTCTGCAGCTGCAGGGGCTCAGGGTGCATGGCAGGGCTCAGCCACTTCACTCAGCTGTTGCTATTTCAAAACTCTTTTTTTTTTTCCCTCCACAGCTGAACTGACACAAAGAGTGTGAGACACATTCATCATCACCAACACACCCAGCACTTCCCTGCTCAAATCATGTTCCCTCTGAGCTTCTCCTCATTTTAGTGTCTTCCAGGTGTTCCAGTTCCTCTGTTCTGCAAGAATCTAGGATGCCCTTATTCTCTCTTTCTTTTCTCCATTAATTAAACTTCATTTTGCCCTTCCCCAAAACCTGCCTTACCTTCGTTTCTGTCACAACCATTGCTTCACTGGACCTCCCCTCTGAAGGCACTGTGCATGCACAGAACAGATTCACCCCTGCTGTCATTTCAACATCAGCATCAAAACCTCCAACCTGAACTCTCAACCCTGCTTTTACTGAGCCTGAAAATTTGCTGGGACAGTCAGAGCACCAGCCCAGCCAGCCAACTTGAGAGAACCAAAGAGATCATCCAGTGAGACAGGACAAGAATGAAAATAGTGTTTTTAATATCATTTACAGCAAACTTACAGTATGTATTTCACATCACATATTTCTAAACTGCTCATCTGGAAAATATAAGCTGCAAAAATACAGAACACAGTACTCAAAATATATCGAGCATGTGGCTTCTCTTTTTCTTTTTTTTTTTCTTCTTTTTCTTTAAAGTCAATTGTACAGTGAAACATTTCCTTTTCCAAACCAGGTTTTGGTTTATTTTGGAAGTGTTGCTAAACATCTGAAAAATTACCAGCAGTCAAACCAGCACAGTTCAAAGACCTTTCTGAGGACCACTTTCCCTCGGGCACTGCAGGAAAGCAGTAACCCCCAGCCCGAGGCAGGGGCAGTGGCACGTGGGCTCATCCAGGTCCCACACGCTGCTGCAGACTATCGGTGGAGATGTTCTGTGCAGGAAGAACCTTCTCCACAACCCACAAATGCTGCTCTGCCCAGGTGACTGTGAAGGACAGCAATGGTAGGAGGGACAAACACCACGGACTGGTCTGGTACGGAGGCAGGTAAACACTCCTGCAGCGCTGTGGACCCTGCACAGAGCTCTGCAGGTGAGTTTTGAACCACAGCTGTGACAAACTACATGAGGTGGTCTTGTTCTCCAACAAGACAACCAGTGTGGAAGCACCCTCCATGCACTGATGGAAGATTACATCCACACACCAGCTGCAAGCACTTGTCAGAGAAGTCCTGAGCTTCTGAAGCCCAGAGAAACTCCCACCAACAACCCAGCTGAGAGACGCATTAGGACTTGGAGGGCACATGGCAAGCTTGCCTCGTGAAAATTATTTTCTTTATTTACACCATGGAGAAAGAGAAGGATGGATAAGGGAGTGGGTTAAGGAACAAAGAAGGTTCCTAATATTCTTATTAGCCAAAACCCCAAGCCCCTCAATCTTCTGCCAGAGACACAGAGGAGCCAGCTGGTTATGAACAGAACTTCTTTCCCAATCTGCTTTGAATTATTATGTCTCCAGTTTGCTCATCTGTAGCTGCCACTAAGGGCTGTCAGGGGTGGGGGATAACCAGGTTACACAGGCAGGGCACGTGCTGCTGGTCAAGCCCTGCAGCAGGAAAACAAGCAAAGAGAGAGCAGCCAAACTGAAACCTCGCTGTTTCTCCAACGTGAACGAGGCATGGCCAAAGACTGGCTGGGCAGTCGCTTCTGCTCACAAACCACATCAAGAGCTGCTCTCCTCCTGCCTGTGTAAACTGCCCCCACTCCCTCCCCTCCGATTTCAGATGGTGCTCGTGTCTCATCTGCACAGGGCAAAAGGAATTTAAAAATAGCCTTACTGCAAACACGTCCCATCTAATGCCATTTATGCATTGCTAGCTCACACGACTCCAAATGATCCCGTGCCTGGAATGTGATATAAGTACTCACAGCAGGGAAAAAAACATTTCTGCAGACTGCATTTGACTTGTATCAAAATCCTAACGAACACCACATTTATTGTACTTTATTTACACGGTAGTCACGTATAATATAATACAATACAGCGTTCCATTTGCAGTGGTAGGCACTATGGGTTTTAAAAGGTCACAGCTCTTCCCTTGCTCCACCCCACCCCCTCCTCCCTTCAGACGTGGTACCAAAGTGAACCAAGAGCTCCCTGTTGTGCGGTCCCAGCGCTGCTCCAGTTTCCCTCTGAACCTGCTCTGGGATGGCTCCTTCCCAAAAGCAGGTGAGGGAAGCTGCTTTCATGTGCTAACACGGAGACTCCAAAACTTTGGCGGTCGCAGACCACTGGCAGCCCTTAGCACTTGTCAGGGGCAGTCATGTGCAGCCTCCTCACCACGCTTTGCACCAAAACACCGTGAAGGCAACGTGGGGCTGTAGCCGAGCTGCAGACCCCTAGCACAGGGAACAGGCCACCCGTGATCACAGAGCACCGTTTGGTCCTGCTGCAGTAAGACTTTAGGAAAACAGCTGTGAGCCTCCAAGAGGGATCATCCTCCTCCTCTGATCAGACAGGAAGTGTCACGGGTGAAGAACAGGGGTCATTTCTTCCTTTCAAGTTCACAGTTAGAGTTGTGAGGCACCAAAAACATTAGCACTGTTTGCGCTGAGGGGTAAATGCACTGGTGTTTGTGCGATGTCATACTGCAAGAGAACACGGGTTTTGGGGGCTCAGATACCCGTGGCAGGGAAAGATGCCTTTTGCTGTCCCACCCACGGGCAATCCAGCCGGGAAGAACTAAGATATGTTAGGCCATATGCAACTCTCTTGATGCCCTAGAGGTTTCTGCTTCCAATCCAAGAGCTGTGCAAACATCGCAAATAAAATTTACACCACCTGCTTCACCTCAGTACCAATTTGGTTTTGTCTGGGTTCACACCCTTCTGGTGTTTGCTCTCAGTAATTACTCAAATGAGTGCATTAACTGGTAGGAACACTGGGGGAGGCCGAGAATTTCAAGCATCTGTGAGAGAATATTCCTGGAAAGTGGACTGTGAGTTGGAAGCCAGCACTTTGGCTGTCCTGGAGCACTGTGTGTCCAGCGGCGCTCGGCCCACTGGCACTGAGTAAGTATCTTCTTACTCAATTCCTAATCATCTATTTTTGAACTAAATATTTTTACTGATGAGAAAATTCCAGCCTAGGGAACTCAGGGAGCAGAAATATCCCCTGTGAGTTTTATGTCCATCCAGAACAAACCCCTGTGTATGAATTACAAGAAAGCTTTTCCAGCTCCTCCAGACCACAGATGATATGCAGCAATGACCTTGCAAATACACTGGAGGCATTTTCTTTGTTTTCTCAGCAATTTGCAAGGAAGAAATAAAAGGGAAATTTCATTTATGAAGTTGCTATAAATTATTTGCCGAGTTGGAGCTGACAAGTTTCTTATTGCTTTCTGCCATATGCAGACACCAACTTTGTGTAGAACAAGTCCAGCACTACAAACTGTTGAGGGTGTGACTAATCTTTTCCTTCCTAGGGTTGGACACCCTGCTCTGCCACTCTTAATCTGAATATAAACTGGGGGAAACATCACAAACTCATCCCATCCCAAAGACCCCCTCCCTGGGGTCACTCCATTCATCAAACAAATACAGACTGAATCAAAGCTTTGACAAGAAAAACAATATCAACACTACAAACATCCTAAAGTCCTACTCTTGCAGCCATCTAAATGGATTGCATCCACATGGCTTCTCCTGAATTCTCTGTGTCCTTCTGGGACCAAGAGATCCTCAGAGCCAAGCAGCCGTGGCAGGACTGAAGATGAAAGAAAAGCAGTCCATGTTCAAACTCTGCCCCAGGAAACAGCAGTATTGCTTCTGAGCGGGCAGAGCTCCCCTCTGCTCCCCTGGATTCAGGGAACAGACAATGGCCAAAGATTTTACTTGGCATCACCAGTTAATAAAGAAGTACCTCATGTCTAAGAACTGCTGAAAGGCCATTTTTCAGCAAAGCAATTGTATTAAGACTCAGATTGGCTAGAAATGTCAGTGGAGTGATAGAAGACATCATTTGCAGCCTAGAAGTTATAGATTTAGGGTATATAAGCAGAACAAACCGTAATATTTGGAACATATGTAAAAAACTAAGTGAGGCCTGCTGGCATCCCAGGCAAATTTAAATGCCACTCAGTAACTCTGGCTACCTTGTATTGGCTTGGTATAGCCAAGCTGTGCTTCGCCCTCAGGGGGAAGGAAGAACTGTGGCTGGAGAAAGGAAGCTGATGGTCAGTTTGGAAGAAACACCCACAAACCGTGGGTCTGGCGGAGGTAGGGCTATCCAGGAGCACAGGAGGGTGGATAATCCTTTCAGGGACACTGAGTGGCTCAGTTACAATGTCCTTTACTCCTCGGATCAGTCTCAACCATCCGATAACCGTGGCTGAACCTGGCTCACACCAAAGGTTCCCATCTTAATATAACTGCTGCCTATGTTCCCACCAATTACATCTTGGCTGCCAACAAAACAGGTGAGTCACAGCAGCAGTGTGGGGTGCTGGGACAGGTGAACCCAGATTTAGGTAAGAAAAGCCAGAACCCCTAATGCAAATGGGAGCAGGTCAGTATTATTGCTTGTAATCAGGGGTGCTCTGCCCTGTGCACAGGAAGCTTGTGAGCTTTGCACATATTAATCAGATCCAGAGAGAGAACAACAACAAACCTGCTCCTGTCTGCAAACACAGTTCACGTGAAATTAGGGGGATAGATGAGCACAGCTGCATTTAAAGGCAGAGCAGGAGTAGGTCTGGAAACCCTTGTGAATAAAGAACAAAGCTGTTATCACATCAGTCCAGTGAAGCATCTGCATGTGTCTTTTATGCTGACAATTCCCCACACCACCTGCCACGAATAAAGCAAACATCACACCAAGAACGCCCAAGTCTGAAGAAAATACCAAGCCCAACACACCCAGCTGTGACAAACTCTCACATGGCAGCAACAGCTGGGGGCTACAGCTTCACAGTGCTGGTAGGCTTCAGGTTGTTGTGGATTGGTTGTGGGGTGAAACTGCTGGTTGTGAGATGGAGTTGCCTGTTTGTGTCCCAGGACCTCACCTACTGAGAAAAATGTGAGTCTGTCTGAGACACAAAGGTGAACCTTAAGCACACTGCCTCCACTGCAATATGATGAACATAAAACTCTGATGGGAATAGGAGGGGGTCCAAATATCATTCATCCCCTTATTTTTTTATTATTATTTTTTGCAAGGAAAAAGAAGTCAATGCATCTCAGCCATTTGGAAATAATCCAATCACTTTCCAAATATCTGCAGACCATCAGTTCAATCTGGAAGCATTTTGAAGCGCAGCTAACTCAGATAATGGAAGCTAATTCCTCTCTGCATCTTTCCCTTCTCACCTTCTGAGCAAGGTGAGACCCAACCACGATTAACAGTAGCAGCACCGAGGAGTGCAGTGCATCTCACAGGGGAATGGCAGAGGGAGGTCACTGTTAGCTGAATTGCCAAGAATGGAAGGTTTGTGATATTCAAGTGATAATTCAAGTGATGGACTTTTCAGTCCCACTCTACATCCAAGATGTGCTGGGCAAAGTCAGAAAAACAGATGATTTCTACGCGTATTAAAAGAAGGTTCTGGAAATGCATCGCCTTGTTAACAAGGATGCAAAGAAAACGATTCCATGTCATCTGCACCAGTTTTAGATTGGGGTCCCCTTTTGATTCCACTGGGGCTACGCCAAAGTGGGATCTGTGCAAGAGAAAGGAAACCCCAACCTGAAGTCATGCAAGGCAGCTGGTCAATCCCAGAGAGACTGCTGAATCTCAAGCAGTTTGTTTTTCCAAACATCCCATTCCTTAGCAGACAGCAGTGCAGGAACACAGTGCTTGGAAACGCCAGAATAACATTTCTGCTGAGACTGAGGCCTCAACAAACCCCTGAATTTCAATGCCCTTGAATATGGAGGAACAATATCCACCATGGGATCTGGACCGCACAGCTCAGACCATGCCCCCCGTTTCTGTTCCTGGGAATGGGCATTTTTCTCACTCCATCCTTGTTTTTAAGTTTCCTGCACGGTTAAGGCAGTTGCGGGATGGAGGCGAAGTGCTGACAGGTGAAGGCCCACAATGCAATTTGGGAAGCAGGAGGATGTCTGACACTCTTCATTTGTTCTTCTATAACAAAAATTGGGTTGCAGGCAAAAACGGCTTGTGGTTCCGGAATCAGAAAAAACCCAAAATGCCTGCTGGTGTGGATGAAGGGTTTGGTCTGTGTATTTTCTTTAAACTAAAGCTCTGTTCTTAAATCTGTACCAAAGCACTGACAGCAAAGCCCTTCACGATGCAGGCATTAGACCTAACCCTGGGAAAAAGAAAAAAAAAAAAAAGAGTGGGATGGGGGGAAAAGCTTTTCAAAAGTTCCATTATCAAAAGAAATAAAACAACAATCATGTAGGAATTTCAAGTTACAGCCTAAAAATAACGTTAAGTAACCCCATTCAACCGCATCTCCCACATGAACTAAGAGAAGAGATCAAATGAAAAAAAGTAAAGAAAAATAAAAACAAAAACGTTATGTGCCCTGGAATCCCGTTTCTGTAACTCCGGTCAAGGGGGACTGTCGACTGTACCAACAAACCACAGCTTGTGAACACTGGGAGTTTGTTTTACATCCTATCAATCAGCATGCTATTCTCCTTCACCTTGGACTTTCAGAGGGGAAAATCATGAAATTGTGAAAGGGGTTATGAAATTTCAAGCAATCAGGCTTTTAGAAAGGTTCTATTCTGTGACATTTGTGTTCGAGTCTGGAAGTGTGTGTATAGTATAAAATTATGAGCTAACATTTGCAAAGACAGCAGTCTAAGTAATAAATCTGCAGAATGAAAAGAACTGTACAGAATGATTTCAAAGGCTTATACTTGACAATTATATATATTTTATGAGACAGTTATGCACCCTGTGCCTTTTTTTGAAGTCATTGTTTTATGGATGCAGTATCTCTATTTTAGCAGAAAGGATACACTAAACCAATGTAATGGTCTAAAAAGCATCATTTACCACCCAACGTAACAATGGCACTGCATAGCTTAATTTTTTTTTTTTTCCTTAAACACCTTCATCAATCGAGTGATTCTTAACATGGCTGAAACCCAAGAATTAAGTATCTGCAGTTACAATATTTGTTGAGTGTTTGGCACAGTGGAGTTTATTTGATACACCCTTTTTTTCCTGCCCTTATTGTTGCTGAACATGTAATTCTGTGCATAAATTACAAACACACATGTAAAGTCAGTCAAGTGGAAGCAGTTTGATACCCCACACCCATGTTGCAAAGCCTGGATAAGAGCAAAGTCTGCTGAAAAGGTGCTGAACATGAGTGGAGCGTTATCAGCCCTCTGTAAGTGTGCCAGCTCTGGGGTGTCCACTGCCAGCAATGGACAAGGACTCGGGGAAGATCAGTCCCTCTGCCACCTGCATGGAAGTGACATCCAGCATTTGACTCAACGTGCCAGGTTACTTCTATAAACATCCTCGAGTTCACAACAGCTTCGAAATCCACACAAAAAAGGAACTTTTAATTACGATGCTAACCCTTAAAACCCTTCCGACATTTAGTCCATCAGAAACAAGTCTAGTTCCTGGGGAAAAACTCATCAAATGCCACCAATTTGTATTGCTTCCCAGCAGGAATGTTTTGGAAAACAAAAATATGCATGCAAAATAAGCCTGACCCCCACGCTTCTTGTAATCAGATGGAAGTTTCCCCATGGTTTTTGCAGGTTTAGGTAAGACTGCACTGCAAGAGCCAAGCCAAATCTGCTCCTGCGTGGATGCTCTGTGAGGAGCTGAATGGAAGTTTGAGTTGCTCAATGCTGGTCAGCCTCTGCTCCCATAACCCAGCCTTCCAGAGGAACACTATTCCCACATGTAAGAGCAAAATGTGGTGTCCAGGAGAGGAGATTATTCCATCTTCCTCACGTGGCTTCCACTGAAAGTCAGTGGAATTTCTCAGGTGAAAAGTAAAATACCAGTTGTGAGAGTTGAAGGATTAAGGTCAGTATTCCTCTCATCTTGTACACACACACACACACACACACACGCACACACACTTTAAAGAAAACATCCACCACACAATTTCTAGATTGCAAATTATATATATATATATATCTTTAAAAACTGGAGAGAACATAAACAGCCTCTCCACATATATATGTATTCACTGAGTCACATAGAATATGAAAAAACTATATTATGTAAATCATCATATTATCTATAATTCTCCAACTGACAATTGTTTTTATAGAGACACAGTGCATTCATTCTCTTTTTTAAAAACATATTATGTGTCTTCATTGGCTTGGTAGCATATTAGAATGAAGGCGTATGGATAAAAAATGCAGAGGATTAAACAAATCCCTTGAGTCACATCACGTTTGGGTGAATTAAACAGGATCCTTTCCCAAACTAGCATAAATAAATCCTCCTCATGGAAAAGTGTCAGCGATTTAAGGGTTAACATAGATTTGAAAATAATTTTAAAAAACATCTTATTAGAGGACTACACAGATAAGTATTTGGAACTCATCCCCCTTTAAAAATGACAGCACGTTTGGCAAGTGTGAGCAAATGTCTTGAACTCTACTGGGTTTGAGATCTGAGCGCAGCTATTCACAGACAGCCACAAAGCTGCAATCTGCGAATAAGCCTGGGCTGGAAGGACTCGGATACCCCTGACAGCATGGCTCGCTACCGGGAAGGTTTCCAGCAGCTTTCAAGGTATTTATCGTGGACTCGTGGCTGGTGACAGAGTGTGACTGGTGGAAGCACTCCAGCACTGCTCCCTCTTCGCCATCGCAGACGCAGCAGGTTGGAGCAGCACCCAGCCTGGCCAACCCTGCAGGGCTCCACACACCCCATCTCAACTGGGAAAAACCCATTCCTGTTATCACCTTGCTGTTATCACCTTGCTGTTATCACCTGGCTTTCTCTACGCCTCGTGCCCAAGCCTGTGCCGAGCTCTCCGGTGTACCTCTGCAGATGCCCTCCTTGGAAGCTCGTACTGTCATCAAAAGGGCTGGTACCCAGCCACAAGGGCTCCCTGCTTTCTCCATCCCCCTGCAGGATGTCACAAGTGATCCCACTGAAAGACGCTGGCTGGGTCTGACTTTGAGAAAAAGGCGAAAGTTTCCTGTGTGGCCGTTGCTGTTTTGCAGTTGTGTTTCTTCTTTCATTCGTGCTCTCTCCTTGCTTTTATTAAAAAGGACCCTTGTATTATTAATATAGTTCACCCCTTCACAGTCACTATAAAACAGACTCCATATTTTCACACCACTCATGATCTTCAAGGTTATAGATAAATTTTGTCCTATGTGGTTGATTTTGGGGCACCGAGTCCCGCCCCAGATTGTCTAGGGTGAGAGTAGAGGCAAAAAACTCACTAGTGCTGAGACCACCTTCGTGGTTCTTGATGTATCTTTTATAGTTTTTCCTCAAGCACTGCCAGGTGGTTGTGTACAGGATGAATGCAAAGGACTTGAGGGCGATGGCGATGCTGACATACAGGTATCTGTAGACCACGTTGTCGTACAGCGCGCAGGCTCCTTGCTCGCCACAGAACGTGCTCCAGAACAGACACGTGGAGTCAATCCCGGCCCCGAAGATCAGCGGAGGTGGGATGAAACCTGCCGAAATAAGAGAGACAAGTCATGCTTTTGTGATCCCTGCGATAAAGAGAGAAGACGTGACTGCAGTGAGTGGAAAGAGGGTACTCTATCAAGGTTAATAGTGCCAGCTGCAGCCTGTGATTCTAATTTTTAAAGTTCTAAATCAGCCTAAATGAAGTCTGTGGATGAGCTTTTAGCTTGGACTTAACGTCTGTGGAAGAGATTCCTGCTGATATCAACATGCAGCAAGGATTTTATTCAAGTTTGAGTGGCTTTTATTAAGCTTCCTGTTTGCCTAATGAGACTAAGCAGAGGGGTGAATGAAAGAGGAGGAGGACAGCCTTGCAGCTCACTCTCTGTTTAGACACTGGCAATTCTGCACTTTAGGGTGTTCACCTGAAGTATCTCATGGCACTTGAGCACCTAAAATCAGCTGGGGCACCGAGATCCAGTTTTGAACTGTACCCTGGCATAGCAAAAGCTTTTCTCTGGGTCTAAGGAAAAGAAACAATAGCCTCTAATAGATGCCAAAGATGCCATCTGAAAAGAAGGGAAAATTTCAGAGTGCCATTAAATGAAATATCACAGCAGGACTCTCCCACAGCCACTGCAGCTAACTACCGATGAGTGTTTCTCAATCATAGTTTGCAGCAGAGCTGCAATCTTAAAGCAAAGTAATCACTCCAATCTCATTTAACTAATAAAGGCAATGTTTTTCTTCTCCACTTTTCCCCATCCTACAGGGACACTGCAGCAACCCCCCATTTCCCATTAGCCTGACAGTGATCAGGACATCCACGTTCCAGCTCTGCACTCCCCAGCCAGAGCACGTGCACCGAGTGCGCCGCACTGGGAAGAAAATGTGAACATTCTACATAATGCAACCATTTCTCTACCTTCTGCTGTATTTATGGGCAGAGGCTAGAAGCAAATAAACCCTGAAAAAACTCCTGACTGATAAAAGTCGCTGCTGTGGGTTAAGACAGCAAGCAAAGGGGAGCGTTGCATCTACTGAAATCCAAGAGCAGGCAGGCACAACACCCCCCTGACAGTATCAATGCATCCGTAGGTGCTGTGATGCCTGAGACTCTATAAATACCTGTGAAAGCAGACACAAAGACTGCAGTTTTTAGACAGGAAAGTGTTTAATCTTGGATCCAGTTTCATCATTAACCTGGATTTCCAGGCTTAAAAAAGATACCTTCCTTCAGCTTGTCACGAGCAAAGTAGTGACATTCATGACATGTATCCTAAGACTACAAATAAATTGGTTGTCTTCACTGTTCCCTGTGGTAACTGAGATCTCTTTATTTTATTTTGTTGATGACTGGAGCTCTGCAGATTTTGTTTGATCTTCCTTATATGCTGATAAATGCAGGAATTAAGAAAGGCTATATGGGCTTTTGGTTCTCATTTTAACCAGTCATTAACAGCACAAATGTAGTAAATAAAACCAGATGATAAAAAAGCAAGACAATCTGTTTGTTAGAAATACTAGTCCCAGTCATCATATCTAAAAACCTGTTTATGTTCTGGAAAAACTATAAGCATCAGCTCCTTGTTCATCATTTCAATGACTGGAAATTCCAGGCTGGGCTGGTTCTGCTTCTAAGTTAAAAGATACTTTTATTGTTGAAACCTCTGAACAACCACACATTCAACCTGGATTTTCAAGATTCAGCTGGGCTCCTGCCACAAACAAGCAAGAGGCTGTGCTGCTGACTGCAGTTTGTGTGCCCAGTGCTGCTGGATGGCACCTCAGGGGTAACATCCAGATGTGGCAGTGACTGAGGAGCCACCTTCTTTCTGGAATAACAGAAAACCACATTTGCATCATAATTTTGAGGTGAGAGTCCCTACTTGTTAACACGCTGAGAGATGCTGAGACAAAGCTTTGGAGACGTGCAGGCTGAACTTCAGAGAGAGCTGCCATCTCCACCTGCTGGCTTCAGCTGGCCTGCCTGGTGCCCACGACAATTTGGCCTGGAAAGTGCTCCTCGTAAGACTTGAGGAAGGACCTATTTCCCTCGAACTCCAAAGCTACTCCCATGTGAATGCAGGCATGGATGTGGATATGAAAAGCTTTAGTAACCAGTGAGTATTTCAGGTTGTTTTTAGCAGGGGAGAGGACAAGAGACTCACAGGAGCAACTTGGTGCCCAGAACTCCTGAGACACGGGAGCTGAGGGGTTGCACTGCACACCAGAAACTCCTCCTGAAACACTGTGGGGTTTTGTTATGCTAAAATAAGAGGCAAACAGCATGAGCTTGTTGGAAAAAAATCTAAGGAATGGCCCTGGTAAGCAGAGGCTCTTCTAGGATGCACAGTGAACGCCACCCAAAAATGCTGTACCCAGGATCTTAAAGGCCTGAAACTCGTTGCCATTCCAAGCCTTTGGCTCCAATGGCACTGCTTTACTCTCTTCTCTGGGAAGCCGCAGTAATGTTTTTATATGGAGGCACTGTTACGCTGCCCTCTCACAGCAGAATTCCTGTGAATTAAGGTAATACATGCAGGAGGATACCAGGAGAATTCAGTCATGTTTCATGTTATTACAGTGAATATTAAAGAGAGTCAATCATGTTCTACCTCCTACTGCAAAGCACTGCAAAAATTTCTGCTATATATATGTATATATATATTTCACTTCAGAAACTGTAGGGCTGCATAAAAAAAGGTGCTTCTGTCTTACTGAAATCTATTAGCTACGATTGCACCTTCGGGTCTCATACCTCTCGCATGTAATTCTCTCCTTTGGTTCAAGAAGCAGCTATTATCACTGTCTTCTTAAGTCAAAGCTTAAAGGTGAACTGAAAAGCTTTTAAAATAAATCAGTAAAGCTATTCTCAAACCTCAGGTTGATAGGGGCACAATTTGGATACCCTTGCTCAGATGGAAAAGTATCTTTCTCTTCATTTTCTGTGAGTTCCAGCTACACTGCTGATATGCTTCAGGATGTATTGTCTTATTTCATGGGAATCCCTTAGTGACAGAGCAACATATAAAGATTTGAGTTTAAAGTCTCACTATGGCTTCTTTATTGGAATGAAAAAAAGAAATCTGTTCAACTTGAGCATACATGTCTGAGCCTGGTTTTAGAGGAATTCAGGATGCTGCTATCTCAGAAGGCTTCTCTCTTCTGAAAGGAAGAAACAAAGGAGAAACATCTCTCCCCTTAAGTATTTTTCCTTTGGAAACAACAGCCCATAGCCAACCCCCTTGCACACTTGCCAGCTGACACTCCACATTCAGCCAGTCAGAGCTGAAGACAGGCCAAAACCCACGAGCAGCACCAGCAGCTAAAGAAAATGCTGTGTTTGCAAGGCTTGAACCACAGCTGACCCAGGTCATCCCAGAAACTTCCCTTTGAGTTATCTGAGCTCTGGGTAAGTTAACTTGATGGAGCTTTTTGTATGACTGCAGGTACTTCACCAAAACCAGTGGGCATCTAATTGGCTTTACTGTAACCTGGTCTGGGAGCACCATTTCCTGTTCAGCTAACAGGTGTTAAAAAAATAAGTTAAAAAATGAGGTCACTTATTCAAAGCAATGTCTGGTACTGCTGGATTTTCGGTCCTGTACTTCCCAGTGTCTTGCTGTAGCCTAAGAGATGGCACTTTAGTCTCCAGCTCATTTCTTTGGGACCAAGGGAGCCATGCAGGGAAGGTGCTCCCTCTGCCCTGCTAAAAAAAGGAAATTCCACTCCCACAACACGCAGAAACCCTGGTCATGAGATGGTCTCACAAAATGATGGATCAGAGGATCCCCGAATCACTGAGACTAATGAGCTGAAATGGAAGAGCTTAAAAACAGGAGCCACCTCTTCCAGGGGGCAAAAAAACTCCACCCAGAAACAAGCAGCAGGCAAACAGCCTTTAATTCATACCTGAGAAGCACATACTGGTCCAGAGGAGGAGCCATATGCATTTTAATGGGATATTAACCCACAGGAGGATACAAGGACTCAGCCTGCCTCATTTTCCTGGTTTCCTTTCCGAGACACTCAAAGGAAGGGGCAAACCCACCATGTAACACAGGTCCTGTCCCTCAAAGGAGGGTGAAAATCTGTATCCCTCTACTTCAGCAATATGCAATACAGCAGTAATTCTGCAAGCTGCTGACACGTTAGTAACAGCTACAGAAGAGAAACTGGTTGTGTGGGACCACGGGAGAAACAGTCATTTCTCATGCAACACTGCATTTTCTTCCATTAGCACAACACAAATAGCAGGAGAAGTGCCTTCAGAAGCCTTGATGTGAAATTCTTCGTGGAGAGGTCTTGGACCCCAGCGTGTCAGACCCCACCCACGACAACGACAGCACTACATGGAGCAGGAATCAACTTTTGCATGTTAAAAATAAGAGTGTTCCATGAGGGAGCAAAGGTTTGGAGAGAAGGATGTACAACTTTGGTACCTACCTAGCAACCGGAGCAGCAGGAAAAGCACCCCCAGAGCGTAAGACTTGAGTTCGGGGCTCACGGTTCTGCGAGGAGGAGGGAGAGAGAGAGAGAGAGAAATCGATTGCTGTTGTTCTGCTTTGATTAACACACCCCGTGGCCATTCTGTGCTGTCAGCCAGGATGCCACCAGCACCTCTTCAAAAAGTCATTAATGGGGCTTTTCTTCTGCCTTCTCCTGAACTGCCCACAGCCCGAAAAGTAATTGCATTGGTGACAGGTTCAGGAATTAGCCAAGTCATTAATAACAACAGCTAATGTTGTCATTGGATGGGGGGAAATGGAATTCCCATTTCATTAAATCATTGTTTACAAGCTCCCCAGCATGTTTTCAACGCTCTAGATGTTGAGAACTGGGGGGAGAGAAAACTTCTGGTTCTGAAACTTGCCAGACTACTGGGAACAAGAGAGGGAGGGAGAATGGTGGACCAAAAGGTTCAGTCAGCCTGTTGATTCAAGCCTCCCAGTGAGGAAGTGCTCAACAGCGGTGACTTTAGCATGACACTTTTTATCTTGGGAAGACAGTGTTTGCAGTGTCTTCTGCTATGAACACAACCACTATTGCACTGTCATCCTGCAAAGGTGCTTTAGAAAAACATTCATGGCAGGGGTGGTTCTCTGTATAAATACACTGGAGGGGCATCAGCTGAAATTGATAAAACAGAACCAGCAAGAGCTTTTAAGTTAAGAGAAGACCATTCTGATCACCTGCCCTCCTCTCACACATCCATGGGCCTTGTAATACCACGCCATGGCTTCTGCATGAAGCCTGTGACCTCGGGATGAATTTCAGCAGTTTTCAGGCAGACCCCCACGCTTCATATAAAGCCTTTATGCCAGGAATTATCTGACCTTGGAAAAATGTTCCAGTGGTTAATGGCTTGGCTCAAATAGGATTCTACAGTTGGGTGGGAAATGAAGGAAACAGAGCATTAAAAGTTTATTTTAATGAAAAAATAGATTATCACACGAAATATTCACAGTGGGCTTTTAATTGGTGCTGGTGTCCTTCCATCCACTTTTCTGTATGTAAGACCAAAGTCAATTTCCATACCTTAGGGTGGAGTAAAAACTGCCACCTGGAGACATCTCCTTCCCTCACTGACTACAGCAGTGACCAAATGACTTGCTCAGACAAGACATTTAGTTTGTAGACACTGAGTCCATTTTCAAATAACCATGGGAGCTGCCAGTGTCACTGCTCTGGACACCAAGGACACGCTCACATGCCACAACTTTCTTTAAGCAATGCAAGATGGCAGTTGCAAGAGAGCACGAGGTGGTATCTGGCTCAGAGCTCTCCCCTGCACATTTGGTAGCTATCAGTGATTCTGAGTGAAGTTACAAATCTGGATATGTGAATTGTTTATTTCCTACAGCTGTGAAATGAGTATGTTTAATCTTCCCTCTGCTTTCCTTATTCCCTGGTATTCTTCTTCCTGGCTGGTGCTGGGCTTATCTCATTTGAAGGCAATACTAAGATGTCTCCATGCAGGATCCTAAAGGTGCTGGCAGCTTCCTTGAACAAAGAACTCTTCAAACTTCAAATTGCTTTTGTCACAATATTTATCAAGAGGAATTTGATTTCCCTTTAGCTACCGGAGATGCAAAGAGAGAAATGAACTAGCAGGTGGAATATCTCATTTTGTATCCTGCAGGGAGACATGCCCTCACAGAGCTGTTCTGTCCAAAATCCACTCAAGAGTGTGTTTCTAATACAGACCTTATTGATTGAATTTTATTGGAATTTTCCAGGCAGCAGAATGGATCTGCTATTTATGCCTCTGGTTATTATTCTCAGTAAGTGACAGCTTGGACAGCTAAGTAATTCTGGATAAATGTGGGCTTAGATATATATGTATATCATAAGGTGAAGTGTTCCATATGTCTGGAAATAACACAAGGTCAGTTCTTTGAGTAAGCTACTTTTGCCCACCTATTCACATAGACTCAGACATGTCCTTCAGACTTCCAAGTTCCTTATGTTCTTGGACTTGGTCCAGGGTGAGAGAAGTTAAACTCCAGTCAGGGAGGTATTCACCAAAGCTAGTCTTTGCCACAGCTTTTCATTTTTCTGTGGTTTCTGTGGTCTCCAGACCATCTCAAAAGGTGAGCCTAAGCCTCTTTCTAAGCCACTATGTGCTGAGAACATAGGGGGGAAATTCTGCCCCTCTCCTGATGCAGCTGTAACTTCCTCACTACCTGGATTGGAAACTGCACATCTGTATTTCCATGTTAATCCCAGAAGAACAACCCCTGCCACCATTCTTTGCAACATCCCTGCAGGAACCTTGTCCGGTTGCAGGCCCAGTTCCAGCTCACTCCCTCACTTTACCAAAGGAGAGCTCGAGGAATTTTTTTTTTTAATCTAGCAGTTCCATACTGCAGGCCCTGAACTGGGGCCATGCCATGGCTAAACCAGGCGCTACCAAGTGGAAAAGCGGCTTAGGGAGAAAATGGCTTGAAAGGAGGTTCAGTCCTAAGTCACGGATCTGGGGACAGTAAGTTCGGTGTAGAAGGCAGAGGCCAGGAGCTGTGTGGGACGACCCTCAGCTCCCTGCAGCTCCTGGCCGTGCCCTACAGTCCCTCCAGCCCCGACCCCACGCCAAGAGCAGCCCCAGCTGATGAGGACAATGACCGAAGCCCTACCTGATGAGGATGATGACTGACGGCGTCTGCGCCATGGCCCCGATCATGCTGCAGACACACATCACGCACAGGAATGTCAGGAAGGCCTCTTCGCACCCAGGGCTGGGGCACTTGCCAGGAACAACGGTGGCGTTTTCGGCAGGGACCGAGGTGAGGCACGAACAGCCACTGAGGTTCTGCAGAGGAGCACAAGGAGTCAGGAGAAGGGAGAGCTGTGATCTCCACCGCTGCCCTCTGCAACAGGGCTTGTCAGCAGCAACGCCTAATCCTCTAATGGTCAATTAAATTACTCCTAAGCGCTTGTTGGAGGGGGGTTTGGAAATAATTTCAGGAGCGTCAGAGCTGACGCATGTTGCCAGCAAGGGAAAGCTGTCCCTTGGCTTGTTTCTTTTCTTCTGCTCCTTTCAAGTCTCTCCCATAAATGTCACTGCGACAAAATTATTACCGAGTTATACCTCTTTGGAGGAGAATAAAGAAACAATCTGTGTCTCTGTGACAAGGAAGATCCCCCCATTATGGTTCTCATTACTTTCTTATTTACCTCCGTCCTCTTGGCTGTTGCAGTTAGACTGAGGTATATTAAACGCAGGTAAATCTGCAGCCCTGTTCTTGGCTGCAGGTTCGGGGCCTGCTCCCAGCACCTCAAATCCTGGGAAGCAGCCACCCACGATGGGTGCTGCAGCTCACCCAGAGCTGAACTACCACAGCCTGGCAGCACAGACGCTGCTGGACTTTGGCGCGCTCCCGGGCTAATAAATGACATCTGGTTCAGAGGGATTTGTGTTGAGCTAAAAGCTCAAGTCAAGCGAGATAAACTTTATCAATATGTGATCAGAAAGAGGGCGGAATGACTGCATTTCGCTTTGATCTCTCCAGCAAGTGCAGGATGTGAAAAGAAGCTTTGTTTGCCAGTCACAGATGTAAGGATTTACTTTTTTTTTTCTTATTTTCCAACTCGCCCTCTTGAATTTCTGAGTGGGGGATGTCACTGCAATTAAGGCACACAATGCTACCAAGAAATCCCTTAACGAATACAGAATGAAATGGTCATAAATGATTCATGGCTTGTCTTCATATACCCGCTGGGTTTGCAGATCACATGTTTGTGCGAGGAGTAACGTCATAAAATACAATACTGAAAAGCAGCTAAATCTCCTCTCCTTCCCCTCTACCATGTGCAAGCAGAGATTCCTTTGCTCTTCTGCAAAAGGGGTCCCCTTAGGACCATACAAAAACACACTTTCTGGTTCACTGCCTTCAGAGATAAGGATCAGCAGGGATACTACTCCGACCTTTCTGACACCAATCTCTTTCTTCTGCATAGGAGTCAAATCATTTTCTTCCAGCTAAGTGCACAGAGGGCAAGACACACCGTGGTGCAGAACTCCAGGAGAGCTGGAGCAGACATGCAGGTGCCGGTCTGCTGGCAAGCAATAATTAACACAACAAATTCCCGTGCTGTGAGTTAGAAGCTGACACCTGAAGGCTCCAGAACGGTGACAATTAGCACCACTGAGGTGGTGTTTGCACAGACAACAGGAATTTGTAGCTCCTGGCTCTTACTGCAGTGCACTGCTAGCCACCAGCCTGGAAACGGCCCTGTGGATCAAAACCCATGGAAGTCTGGAAAGGTATATACCTGCACTGCAATATCCTTGGACAAAATTCCCGTCACAGCAAACACACAGAACTGGGTGCCTATTTCCCATGGGTTCTCATCAAGGGACATAAAGTACCTGTTTTGGGCAGTGGTGGGGCAGATGCTCCTCCCACTCCTGTGATTTTTTTTACAAAGCACAAGGCAGATCCCACCTTCACTGCCTGAAAACTTGTCCCTCAATGCAATTTTTCGATCACTTTGCCTCAAGGTGCTAGCCTGAGGCAGTGGGAGTGGTTTGCACCAACTACATCAGCTTGCTTAGCACTGCACCTCATCCTTACCTGGGAGATCTTTGATCTTTTATTACTGACACAGTATGCAACTCACAGACATCAAACAAGGAAACATCAAAGGTGGAGTTATAACTTTGTCCTGTGGAGAGGCAACTCCTTGCTACCTGTGCCAAACTCTTACAGATCCCCTTGTCTGCAATCCCACTGCATCCAACCACTTGTTACCAGAACCTTCTGCTGCCCAGCAACCTGCACACCCAGATTTCTGCGTGCCCCGTGGGGCTACACAGATGCGGAGTTTACACCTTTAACAGCATCCTGAGTTTGGTGTGATTATCCATGCAAATTAGCCACGTTTTTAATTACTCATTTTTTAAGCCCTGGCTCTGACAGGGAAGGGACAGGCTGGTACTTCAATGCAAAGCTGTGAGGTGCCAGCACAGTAACTCCAGGCTGGAATTCATGTGTCTCCAGCCAAAATGCCGAGAGAGTCAATGGCATCAAACAAACATGACGCACAGCCCAGCATGTGGTATGCAAGGGTCACTCCCAGGAATGGCTTGAAAGAAAAGTTCTTGGGGGTGCCAGAGCTCTGCCTACCAGCACTGATATTCCTATGGCTTTTTGGACAAGTGCACCTCTGGAATCACCTCAGTAAGAGAGAAGGAATGAAAAGAAAAAACTAACTGAGCTGCACATTGCTTTTAGAAATCGTTCACAGAGGAAAAGTGAAGAGAAGCAGTCAGAAACGTACAATGTAGTAAAGTTAAATAAAGCATTCAGAGAATTTTATGTCCCAGTAAAAAGCAACCCGTGGCTCATCACAAGCATATAACATTCACAAGACCCTCCAGACAGGTCATTACCTGGATTATGGGTTTAAAACTTGGTTTGGCAATTTGGCTTTGCCTCAAGACCATTGCATGGCCAAACTGGTCCATAATTCTTGATAATGCCCTTTCCAGCAGATGCTATTGCTTCACCTATTTGTGTTCAAAATGTTACTGCAAAAAAACCCCACAAAACAAAGAGATGAGAAGAACCCCAAGGATGACAACAAAAAGGCAAAATAAGAAGGAATGAGTAAGAGAGAGCGTGAGGGAGAGCGAGTTTTATGCCGGCAGGTTTGCTCTTGCAGAGCAGGAGGTCAGGTACCTGCAGACTGAAGGGGCAGAGCTGAATTTTCATTACCATGCTCCTTCCCGAGGAGCCAGAGCTTTGCCCTGAACTGCACAGCGAGGAGATCACTCCCACGCTCCAGCCACAGACCAACACCAGCTGTACACTTGCTGAAGGCTTGGTGAACTGGTGAGACACAATTCTGTGTGCTGAAACAAGCTGGTTTCTTGTTAAAATCATCCTGCTGCCATCTCAGGTGCTGACTTATTGGGAGGAGGAGGAAGAAGAGGGCAGGAGGTAACACCTTCACGTGTCACACACTGATGGAGATCCTTGCAGGGCTGCTGAAAGCTCAAAACCGTGGTGTTTCAAAGAGATGCCTGCATCTCTGAGGCTGGGGAGGGAATGGAGGAGACAAGATGTTTAAGCAGGACAACCTCAGGTGATCTGGGCAGGGCGGCTGGACAGCCAGCAGCAAGTGTCTGCTCAGCAGCACTCACATGTGCTTTGCCTCCAGGGCAGGAAGGGAGGTTTGATGTCTCCTCAAAGAGGAAGGATGAAGCCATGGAGGGATAATTGCCTGTGGTGAGCACTGATGTCCCTGCAGGCACAAACAGTCCCTGTGACCAGGCTGACCTCCCACAGACTCCACACTGCAGTGATCACCATGCCTGGCACAGCCCCAGGCAGGGAGCAAGGACACAGAAATCCCACCAGTCCCCATCCACAGGAGCAGCAGGCACTCATCTTCAGTGTAACCCAAAAGACATTAACATTTCAGCAGCAAAAAACGAAGATATTCCTTCTTAAAAGGAATGGCTCCTTAAAAGATATGGCTTTTAAGATATTCCCCAGACCTTCTTTATACAGAGATAGTTTGGTCTTTAAGAGTTTTCTGAGGGAAATAAACTCTTAGATAGAGAGAACTGAAAAATGCAGAATGTCTCTGGATGGAATCTCTGCTCCCCTGACAACTGCTCTTGCTGCTGCCTCAGAGCAAAGCAAGGGAAGAGAGAGAAGCAAGAAGAGTTAAAGGAAAGCTTAAACAAGGGTGAATAAAACTAGAATCTGCTCACAACTGTCTAGGAACCAGATTCAGGGAAAGAGCAAGAGGAAAAACACTAAAAGGATTGGGCAGGGCAAACACGGGCAGGTGAAGAGGGGAGACGAGGAGCTGCAAGATAAAAGAGAAGCTGGTTCCTCAGCTGGTCCCTCCTGGGCTAGGAATCTCTCTCAGAGGATGTGTTCTGCCACTGGACACCTGTGCAGATCTCCCATCGTGTTTCTTGCTTCCGTGCTGAGGAGGAAGACCAGGGCAGGAGGATGTGAGATCCCATCCTGCTCTGTGGGTGACCCTGGCAGCCGCTGCCGGAGAGAGTGGGCATTTATGGAGCAGAGCGAAAAACAACAGGGGCTCAGGCTCACCTGAGGTGTGAGGTCAGCTTTGGGGGTGCAGCCACTGCTGGCTGGAGGTGAGATACTCTACCAGACAGGCATGAACCTCACTTGAGCTCACAGAACCGTTCCTACAGGCGAGAGGTCCCCAGGACAGCCCACTCACCGTGCTGCTGCAGCCAGCAAAGCAGGCAGATAAGTATGTGACCCCGTCTGCCCCACACACTGGAGTGAAGGAATCAGTTTGGCATTCACAGTTGTTATTGCAGGGGGAATATGGGTCCAGAGATGAGGTTGGAGTTGAGCTGTAAGAGAAAAAGAAAAAGAAATTAATGGACAGTGTGGTATCAGCCAGCTTTTCCAACTGTTGCCTCACAAAGACGGCCTTGAGGGCGAGAGTTAAGGCAAACACATTACAAAAAAGCAGCAGGCAGGCCAGCTGGGTTCCAGCTCTAAGAAATCCAGGCTACAGCCTCTCCTTGGGGACTGAAATGCCATGGCCACTGTCTCTCTGCAAAAGAGAATCTAATACAAGGCTTGGGCTGCCTTGTTACCTCAACAAGAAGCCCCAAGGAAACACAAAGAGATGCTGTGGAGATTGCTCTGTGTTTTTCTGGAACACTGTAAGGAGCTGACAGGCTGAAGCTGTCATCTTCTAAAGAGTTGCCACTGCATACTGAGAAGCACCCAAAAAGAAAATACAGAATAACGCTCTCCAAATCCTACCCTGTGAGGGCTAGAGGGTGCTGTGGGCATTCCTCACATTAACATGGGCTTGCAGCCACAAACACTCTCTCTTCACCATATCTGTATTTCCAGGCATCTAAAACCCGGTTCTACAAATTCCCCTCAGGCACTTAAAGCAATGTATAAAGCAGTGCATGTCCCTTGCAGCCAGGAGAAACAAGACAGTATGATGGACCTAATGCTGCAGAGGTGGGTACAGAATCAGGTCTGGCACCTTTCGTGATTGTCACCTCAGTTTGATTGATTTTAGTGAAACTCTGCTTTAGTCATCTGCAGGTACTGAGCTCTCACAGTTGTGAGTGGCACGGAAACATCCCAAACTAAGAGCCCATACAACACTGCCTTCTCTACGCTTGCTCCGCGGTTGTCTGAAGGCCAGCACTGCCTGTCGAGGACAATAACACGGATTTCTGTTGGTAAAGCTCCCCGAAACTCTCTGTGGACTCACTTGTTTCCATAGGGAACAGTAACCCCTGCCACAGGTCCTGTGTCGCAGCCCAGGAACAGGAAAGACACGTAGCAAGCTGTGGACACCAGGTTCACCAGCATGGCCATCCTGATGGCTCCCAGGGCAGACAGGCTGAGCTTCTTCACCAAGAGGCCACCCAGGAATATGCCCAGACACGCACACGGGATTGCTGTCATCCCTGCAGGAGGAAAAATCAGTTAGGAAGAGGCACAAGCAAGGCCCAGTGAACTGCACTGTGACAGGGCTGAACTCTCCAGCAGGCAGATCTGTGCACTGGCATGAGGAAACCTGGTAATGACCAGCTGCTGGAGTAGCACCAAGCTGGGGTTGCCCAAACAAAGCAACAGATGCAAAGGGGCACGCTGCCTTGCACGGAGGAACCAAGATCTTCTGCCAGTTCCCATCCATGCTGGAGGGGATGCCAGACTTGCTGAGATTAGCCCAGCCTGACCTAAGCAGCAGCATTTCTAATGCTTCCTGCAACAGTCAGCACACAAATAAAGTCAAGAATTTTCCGAGGTGTCTGGAGGCTTTGGATGAGCCCTGCTGGTGCGACTCACAGAAGTCTGATCGTCAGAGACTAGGCAAGAGCAGCATCTGAAAATATGAAATCTCCCTAAAAGAATTTTCTTTAGCTGTGAAATGCAAAATCACTGCCAGAAGTGACTCCCTTTCCAGCACAGACAGGAATTACCACACTACGCTTGTTTGGGGTCACTTTTATCCCTTTGCTGCCAGTTATACTCCAGATCTCACCTGCCTGAACTGTGCTTAGAAGAGACTCCCAGTCCTGGCATTTCTAGACTCCCTTAAATGCCATGTGAGAAATCTGGTAATGACTTTGTTTAAACAAGTTGCTGTGAGAAACATGGAGGTATCCAAGTCTCCTTTCCCACCATCAGGTCAGAAGGAGGATGTGCTCTGGCTCATGGGTGATCCCCTCCTTGCTGGCCACCCAGCTGTACTCACATGCTGACTCCCCAGCCAGGCCAGCTCCCACCAAACAGCTTTTTCCCTTCTCCCACTGGGTCAACAGTGAAGTTACTTTCCTTTGCCAAACCTTTAATTTTCAGGAAAGATGGAATAGCCTAACAACTTTGAGACCTCTGGCCTTCTGTCAAACCATATTAAAATTCACTAGCAAATTCCTGTGTTGCTGGGGGAGGCAAGGCTGACTGCAGGGGATTGTTTATTTTGGAAAACCAGGCCAAAACCAAAAGATATTGATGAGTTTCACAGGGAAATAAACAACTGTCAGGAGAGCAGCTTGCGAACTCCTTGTTATGATATGGAGATCCACCCATTTCCTGATGTCCCAGTTTTTGACAGATCACTGCCAGCTGCCCATCTGGCGAGCTGTGGTCGCAGATCATCCAAGATCAGCTTGCAGATATCTTAACTGGGTGCTGCTGATAGAAGGGCTGTCATAAACAAATTGCTGGGCCTGCCTAGGATGAGCAGCAGCAGAAAATAAATGAAGATCCTGCCATCAGTGTCCTGACAGGGAACAAATGAACACTGAGAAATGTAGAACGTGAAATCACAGCAGCTTGGAATGGTCAGAGAGAGGGGACATTTGAAAGACAACCAAGCTGCACTAACTCAGGTACTTGAACTGCTCATTGCAGCCTCGTCATTTCCAGGCCAAGGGGAGAGAAGTGACTAACAGGAGAAACTGGGCTTCCTAACCCAGATGGAGATGGGGTGCAGAACTGTGGGGCACTGGAACCATGAGAAAAGCAGTTCAATGGGCCCCACGATCACTTGGCAACCAACTGCAGTCTCAGGCAATTAGATGGCCCATTTCTGCAGCATCCAAGGCTCTCACAGATTTCCCTATCCTGGCTGTCCCATACCACCTCCCACACAACGGGCTTGGCCACAGGGGAAGTGATGGCAGCAGGACGCAGTGGAGAGCACAGTTGAGGAGGAGGGATGCTGGAGGTCTGCTCTGGGCTCTGCAGCCACAGCACGGCTGAAGCCCAACCTTCCCAGTCACAGACACATTTCTACATGTCAGATAAGTCACTTTTTGGGCAGCCTAACCAGCGAGACTGACAGCAGTTACCAGCCATGCTGAACACTTTTAAATACCTTTGGATGCTGGAGGTTTGGTGTCCCCTGTGGTTAACTCACCCAGGAGCTGGTTGGCAGATGAGGTGGTGAGGTTGAACTGCTGCTCCAGGTACTTCCCCAGGAAGGCGGCGAAGCCGGCCACCACCGCGATCTCCATGCAGGCTGCCAGGATGATGCAGGTGAACACGGGATTGGAGAGCAGGTGCTTCGTCACTTTGGGGATCACTAGGAGAGAGGAAGAAGGGAGAGGTGTTTTTGTGCAGACTTTACTTGAGGTGCCGGAGGTGCCTTTCTCCTCTCTTGAAGTGTAAACTCACTTCACACCGGGAGTAATTTCCTGTTCTGCACAGACCAGCTGCTTGAAATGTGGGAACACCAGAACAAAGTGAAACACTCGAACAGTGTCATCTAAAGATTCAAGTACCAAGAGGATGCAAAAAGAAATCACCTGTCATTATCTACTCTTACAGATGACTTTGAAAATTGGAAGAATGAGCAAAATTTCCAATACTGCTTTTTGTTTCCCCCATAGGGAAGTCAATCAAAAGCCGGTATGCTCTTTCTTCTCCTTCTCCTTTCCCTACCTGCTCCCCATGAGCAACGCTGAGCCAGCTGATGGGTGCTGTTGAGTGCTGTATTCAGCACAAATTCTTGCAAGCTTTCAGACACAAACTAACCCAGCTCACATCTGGCTTTTCCTCCTCCTGCCATCCAGATTTGCACCATTTTCCTGTTCCAAACTGGCTCACTAGCTGACAGTCACCTCCTTGCAGCACATGCGTGCGTTTTCAGCAAGCTGAAACTCTCTGGCTTAGCCTGGCCCACGGATACCCACGGCACGAGGGTCCTGCTGCCCGGGACAGGCATGTCAGTCTGTGTGTTCCCGTAACCTAAAGCTTCTCCAGCCAACCAGCGCCTTCCACGTAGACCCTCCCAGCCTTGGTGGGCGTTCACTGAGCTGTTCACTGTGTAGGACACACACACATGGCTCTGGTTTCACAATCCCTTGGCTCTCCCCTTCCAACTCATCAGTGTCCAGAGCGCTGCCTCCTCCAAGGCCGTCTCAATTTCCCGTAGGCAAACATGAGTTACCCTACAAAGGGAAATCTGGCTAATGAATCAGATCGCACGTTTTCTACTCCAGCGAACATTTTAATTATTGTCGAGATAACACAGCTTGAAGAGGAGAGCAACCCAGTACAGAAGAGAGCCTTGCTTTGTCTCAATACCTGATGACTAATTTCTCCCTGAATTAAATGTGAAAATCATTAAGTTTGAAAATTACCTTGATGTAGTGTAGCGAAGCCTCAGTGGACCCCTATTTGCATTTTGAAAATCCATCCCCCACATTCCCTACGGTGTACCAGGGGCTGGCAGATGATGTTTCTCTGGTGCTGGTTTCTGTTTTCCCTCAGGGAATTTTCTGCACTGGCCTCAGCAGAGAATGCACAGCTCTTTGTCAAGGCTCTGCTTGGGTGCCCTTGGTTCTTTCTTGGGGACAGTGGAAAAAAGGGTTATAATTAGGTTTGATCTAACCTTTTTGGAAGAGGTCACTCCACAGTTTCTGGTCTCTTTATATCAGAAATGTTTTCCAAGCTATATAAAATTCTTACTTCCTGAAGATTTACTGAACATAATTAAGGTGCAAGAGGCACAGTAATTTTTAGTAGAACAGGGGAAAAAAGAAAAAAAAAAGAGAAAAAAAATATTGTGTGGGAGGAATGGGGATGGGGGAATTCAGACATGGATAAATTTCAGAAGCCACCTGCTGCTTCCTTCAATTCTTTGGTGGCCACCTACAGAACTTCCCCTTCTTGCCAGGAAAAATATAGAAAATGCAAAGGTGGACTTGGCAATACTGAGCTTGAAAAGCCATATTTAAGGTATTAATGCCTGTTGTGCCCTGGGAGTTCACTTTGTTCAAGATTAATGGATTCCTTGAGATGTAGCTTTGTGCCAATTTAAATCCAAAGACACTAAGGTCTAGCTCTAACTTTATCCACCAAACAATAGTGATGACAGCCTGCCTTTTGTAGGAGGGAGTTAAAGATCACAGACATTTATTTCTGAAGTTGGCACCCAACCATCATGCACTACCAAGGTCAAAATCCATCTTCTGTGCTTGGGGTGGACAACGAAAAATTTGCAGAGTTATTGCAGCATCTCACACAGGAGAGGAACCCCTCCTGAGTGCCTTGTCTGGCAGTGCAGGGCTCCAAGTGACAGCACTTCATCACCTAAAGGGGCTACAGGAGAGCTGGAGAGGACTTTTGACAAGGGCCTGTAGTGACAGGACAACAAGTAATGGCTTAAAACTGGAAGAGGGAGGGATTAGATTAGATATAAGGAAGGAATTCTTTACTGTGAGGGTGGTGAGGTGCTGGAACAGATTGCCCAGAGAAGCTGTGGATGCCCCTGGAAGTGACCAAGGCCAGGCTGGATGGGGTTTTGAGCAAACTGGTCTAGTGGAAGGTGTCCCTGTCCATGGTGAGGTGCCTGGAACAAGATGATCTTTAAGGTCCCTTCTGACCCAAATCTTTCTGTGACTCTGTGATTCCATGATCTTTGCTTCTCCTCCCTGTGAGCTTTCTGGGACAGATCCTGTCCTCCCCTGCATGTCTGACCACTACAACAACAGGACTCTGTCCCAGCAGGCAGGTGACACAAAACCCAGTGCAAAGAGTGCACAGACAACTCAAGCAGTGTCTGGAGTCCTCCACCATCTCCTCAGCCAGGGTCAGCTCATTCTTTTTCATCTTCTAATGACAGGAGGCTCCCTATAGAATTGAATATCCTTTCATCTTGCTACTGCCATTCGTTAAGATCAATCATTTGACACCTGCTGCTGCCTTATCTTTCTCAGTTCTTGGGGTGAAATACCTCTGGTAAAAAGATTAAAGTCAGCAGTGAAGTTTAAAAATCCCTCAATAGACCAGAGTGACATGCTTTCAGCTGCCTGGCATATCATGCTGGGTATGGAGCAGGAATGGAAATGTCTGATGGGGGACAGTGAACCCTGGGGAACATAACAGCTAAGGATGGTGCTTCTTCTCTGCAGTCAACCCACCAGGAGTCATGGTAAACATCACCCTGCACCTTACAGGCCCAAAGGTTACCTGAACACTTTGGAGCAGCCCTTTGCAGCTATAAATCTCAACTGAAGTCCATTTGCCAAGTGGGAAAAGTCTTTTGGAGTCCAAAGTCTCAAAAATCTACTTGGAGAACCCACAAGCTGTACCAGACACGGCACAGACAGACTCAGCCTCCCACTCCCAGAAGGGCGAGCTCATTTAACATCCTCATCCTGCTGCACCCGATACGCTCCAGGAACGGCGGCAGAAAAGCGATTCCCGCTGCCCTGCCAAGATGCACTGAAGAGAACACGACACCTCTTTTCACTGCTGAGGTACTTTAAACCCAACTCTTCAGATCATCCATGTGCAGCGTTGGTCACAGGACCACCCACAGGCTGGGAGGGACCTGGGTGGATGTCCTGAAGCTCTCCAACACCCCCCACCAACCCCTCGACTTCCCATCTCTTCACACTCAAGCAACACCCGTGCCAAGGCATCAAACATCCTCTCCCTGTCTCCCTCCGTGGGGCCTCTGTGGGTGACAGGCCAGGGCTTGACAAACGCACACACTTAGGCTCACCAAGTAGCTTTGATTTGTCACTGCACATCGGGGAGTACCGGGGATAATTGGCAACCTCATTACACGAGGTTTAACTACTCTCCAGAAACGACAAACTATAATCATCACGTTGGTGCTTGAAATGAATTGTTTGGAACATTACAATCACCAAGGCCCCTGTTTCTGGTTGGAGCACCCTACAGAGACATGTTTTCAATTTGCAGTAAAGATGAAGAACACAGAAAGCAAAGTAATAAATTAGAGGGAGGTTTACAGCCCAGTCCACCTAGGACAGTGTGGTGAGGGAAAGGCAAAATGCAGTATTGAGCCAAAATACGACTTTCTACTACCCGTGTCAGCAGCAAGCCTCACGTCTGAAGAGAAAACAAAAGGCAAAATCTCCGTCTGGCTTGAGGAAAAAGGAATGAAGAAAACAGCACCGACAGCAAGAAGAAAATACACTCTGGAAAAGAGGTAGCTCCTGTAAAAGAGAATATGGAGTAAGGCAACAGGTGCTGAAGATACCTCAGGTAAATTTAGTATGCTGAAGTTCCATGTGGCCTTGGCAAAATTATCATGAAGGATATGAAGAAAAAGGATGACACCTAAGTAAAAAAAGCCTTCCTGACAAGATGTAAGCTTGAAGCAGCAGTAATGTTCTCAAGCATGGAAAGCAGGTCCTTCTAGCCCATCATCTTCCCTGCAGGAACCACCTTTACTCAACTGCAGAGGGGGACATAAACCTCCCTCACGTGCGACACAGAAGTCATGGAAAAGCACAGTATCTTCCCAGAGACACTCTCTGCCTGCCTTCAGCTGCTGCTCAGCTTCGGCCCTGAGGTGTGCAGGCTGAAGGCCTTTCTGAATTTATCAAAGGTGCTGACAGTAAGATGCTGGCTTGGGAACAGCCAAGAAGAACCTGCCAACAATACCCGCACCCTCACGCAACACAAGCCAAAGGAAACTCAAAGACTGACGGGACCTGATGCCTTTCGTGACCACCTGAGACCTGGATTTCTCAGCAAGCCTTTTAGATGTTCGTAGGGGGACAAGACCCAAATCCAAAAAGGCATCAAAGTCTAAACCTGGGCCAAAGCCTCACCACTGTGGCCGTGAATGAAGAGATAGATGGAGCCCTCTCCAAAAAGCCTGTCACTATCACTCCTGAGAGTCAGGAGCTAAAAACTACTCCTGTTAGCCTTTAATCCTGCCCAATCCTATGAACTCCCATGGAGGATTACAGGCTCCCCATGGTCCAGGCCCTCCCTGCACAGCTGGGAGCTTTTGGCCTAGCACTATGTGTCTGCTCACAGAACGCATTTTTTGGGAGAGAAATCCGAGATTCAGAGCAGCTCCCTCCCTAGGTATTCAGCAGATTGGTACGCAGAGAAGGAAGGAATTGAACAGAAGACAAGGCAGCTGTCAGCTGTACATCCCAGCTCTCCTACACTCTTGAAAATGAAGCTGGAAAGAAACCAAAATGTTTCCAAATCTAGGGAATTTGCAGTTCTGAAATTCATTTAATTCCACAGTGAGTTTTTTTTTATTTCCTCGTGAATGAGCTTCTCTTTCCAAACCTGGAGGATTCCATATCAATTTCAATCCTTTTAGGGTTTTAATCTCTCTTGCTAGACAGAGCAGCAGAATGTAACGAATTTCTGGTTTAAATCATTGCAAAACAGAATGAATTTAGGGCAGAATGTTTCAGAGGTGTTAAAGATCACGCCGAGGAAGCATTCTGAAACCAGGTTTCATCAGAACTGGCCGCTCAACTCAATAGACGTGACATTTCTGTGTGGAAAAAAAAAAAGGATTTTAATGAACTTATTTCCAAGCACGTCCTGGAGCAGGTGGTGTGTCAGAGGCAGCGGGTGAGAGGGCAGATGCTGGACGGACACGAGCAGAGGGCACAGGTACCCTGACACAGCAGAGCATCTTCTCTGGCCCCGAGGAGCAGAGAGGTCCCCGAGGCAGCGCAGAGGTAGGAAAGCAAAGCTTTCACCCCAGGAGAGCAGGGACTGCACAGCCCATGCCTGAAGCGCTCTCACAGACCACATGGAGAGCGCAGGGCTGGAACAACCCTGCCAGGCGGGAGCAAAGAGCAACGGCAGCGTTTACCCAGACTTCTGCTGCTGTTAATCCTTCACTTCTCCGTGCTCCCAAATGGATTTGCTTTGCTGAACTGAAATGCTAATCAGGCAAAGCAGTGCAGCATTCACGTGCCAGTTTAGCCACGGGAAGCAGCTCCCAGGACTGTCCCAAAGCTTTCCTGCCTGAGCTGCCATGCCCCAGTGCAGAGCCCCCTGCTGCCTCTGCTGCCTTTGATTGCCTCTCCACCTCGTGCCATTCAAAGGCACCACTTTCATTTCAAGTTTGCAGCTCCTCTTAAGAATGCTTCTTTTCCTGGCCTGATAGTACCCCACAGGAAGAGATGCTAGGGCTTCCCAAAAGCTGGGCCCTCCCTCCTGCTTAGACCTTGACAGAGATGTAAAAGATCGATACTTCGAGCATGTTCCTTTTATATTAGTCCTGGCTTTTTTCTGCGTGCTAAGGCTAGAGAAAGCCAAGGAATCTCAGCCAGCCCTCCATCTCACTGACTTTCAGCAGATCTTGTGGTGTCTGGAGCATCCTCCCACGTGCCAGCCGTGTCGTGTCTCGAGCCGACAGCCATGACCCAGCTCAGAGCATGTCCCCAGCTGACACTGCCCTGCTTCCTCTCCTACCATGTCCTTTCTCTCGTGGCAGTCACTGCAAGGATTGGAAAAAATGTAATAAAAAATGATAAAGCTCATTCAGTAGACAGAAAGGAGATGCAGTTCATCCCCTAAGGAGGTGCTGTTGATACAGAGGGTCACTGCATAATCAATCCAGAGAAACAACTCTTCCTCCACACACTTGCAGAAGAGATGGACAACCTGCACCTCCGTGCAGACATGGACTTACAGCAGGAACAGCCCTGCCCAGGACAAGCTGCAGAGACAACGCTTGCTAAGAGTGAGTCAGAGTTGTGGCCATACCAACGCCAAGGAGCATCTCTGGTCCCAGCCCCTGGTACAGATAAGAGAAGCCCAGAAAAGCTGTGATTGTCCCATCCCTGGAAGTGTTCAGGGCCAGAATGGATGGAGCTCTGAGAAACCTGGTCTAGTGAAAGGTGTCCTTGCCCATGGCAGGGGGTTGGAACTACATGATCTTAAAGGTCACTTCCAACTCATGCCATTCTACGATTCCATGGATTCTGTTCAGCTTCACAAATGCATGCAAAATCCAAGGCCATATTAGGACAGAAGACATGACTATGCATACACATACGTAGTTTTAAGCTCTGTACATAATTAAGAGTCCTTTTTATCCTAGGAAAAAGCCTAAACAGTCTTAACTTTCTCCAAAGGAGAATCAACAAATAGATTAAGGATACTAGGACCGGCCACAAAGGAATGCATACAGATATTTCAGCTGCTACCAAAGTAATGTATACCCACAGAAAGCTTTAACCATCACCTGAAACACTGCTCATCAGGAAGGACGAGGTGTGTTTGCCTTCCCTTACGGAACGTCTGAACATCTCCAGGCAGGCACTTCAGCAACACAACTCCTGACCACATTCCGACTGTGACAACAGTGGCGAGGGACTTGAAAGGAGATGTCAGCTACCAACTCCATGTTGTCTGTGACAGCCTCAAAGGAATAACTAAAAAGGTCATTCCTTGTCTTATTTGATGTGATGTAAATTTTATTTCAAAGTCCATCTACAAAGAGGCTCCTGGAATACCGACTGATCCGAGATGGGGTTACCTGCAGCGAGAGGGCTAACGTGGAGGGCTGTGGTGCCTCCTGATGTAATCAATACTTGAAGCATATGGATGTGGCAGTTTCATTTCTCTACTTCAATGAGCAACAGATGCTCAGTGAACCCCCCATGGCCTCCCTGCGTGCAAGATGCTCAGCACCATCCTCAGGCTGAACTGCTGCCCCTCCATGCAGCAGGGATATGTCATATTCTTTCATTTTTCTATATGAAAACCTGCAAGCATTTCCAGTGCCCGCTTCAAAAGCTCAGTGGCCAGAAGCAGACACTCCGATGAGTACACAACAAAAGCCACAGAACTATCCATATGGACCTACCATGGGAAAAGCCCATTCAAGAGAAAATCCTTGCAACAAGGATGAAAGGATGAAGAAATTAATTTCACTGACAGAGTTTCAAACAATTTATCCGTCTACCTTTCTTCTGAATTTCCTCATCAAGTCAAAATTTCACATCTTTGACCTTCCCTTAATGAACAACTGCATCAACTATTCAAGGTATTTTTTTACTTAGACAACACTTTTCTCCCTGAAGTCTCTTTTTCCTTCCCACCCGCTCTTCATTCAACTCCCAATTAAGGTGACTGCACAGGGAGTAAGTGATTTTGTCCTCATTTATTTAAATGCATCAGGCAGTAATGAAACCTGCTCTGCCACAGCAACAGGGAGTGGGAAGCAGCCACCAGTGCTACAGAAACACCCTCTCAGATGAAGTATTTCCCAGTGCAGCCTAGAGAAAGGATATCTGCCCACACTCTCCAACGAAATGCTGGATCCTCAGCTGACTTTAATTAGAGTCACCTCCATTTCCATCACTGCAGGACATGATGTGAGGCTTTCTCTCCAATTTGCTACAAATCACGCTCTGCCCTGCCATTTTGCTGCTATTCTGGGCTGGTATCTCCCTCTTCCCATTTCGGCTTAAGAGCTGTGGTGATGCCCAGCACTCACTGCTTTGTATCTGGGATTGCACTAAGCTGAAGCTGAGATGCTGGGAGCTCCCAATTTCTTTTAAGTGCCCTTGCTGGCTCACTCTCTGTTTTGGGAGGCAGAAGGGAGCAGGGACAGAACACTGGAGAGAAGTTCACAAATTGCTCTGGCAGCTGTGCTCCCCTTCGCTGTTTTTACCAACTCTGCAGGACTACCATGAAGATTTGCAGCTTAAAAAAAACCCCCAAAGCTTCCAAGTGGAACAAAGGCTCTCCTTCAAACGCGGACAACGCCAGAGATAATCAATTAGGAGCTAGGGACCGAAACTCCAGGCTACTGATTTTTTGGGGGACTTTAGGGGGGCACAGAGGACCCGTTGCTGAGCCTCACGGGGAGCACAGCGAGCGTCTCACCTCGCAGCTGCTGGAAGCAGGTCGTGCTGCTCTCCCCATCCAGCGGGTGCCGCAGGACCCCGTTGCTGGGCTTGGGCCGCTCGTAGTCCCGCTCGGGCAGCATGGCCTGCTCGCTCTCCCCGGCGCGCTCCGGCCGCGGCGGCAGCGACTGCGGGAACCCGAACATCGGCAGGGACGAGAAGAAGAGTAAGGCACCACAGAGCAGGAAGCCTCCCCACCACGCTCCGATCCACCGAGGGTCGTCCGGGGTTATGTCCAGCTTACCTGTGGGGGGGAGCGAACACTCGGTCAGGGGCTTGGCCACGGGGAGGGGAAGACAACGGTGGGGAGGAGGGATCCTGTGGGCTGCAGGGTGGTTGTTGGGGCCTGTGGTGGCTGATGAGGGGCACGAGACACGAGGTGGGAGCCCACAGCGCACCCCACAGCTGTGGCGTGTGAGCCACCAGTGCACAGTGACCTCCACATCCAAGAGATGCTTAGGACCAGTTCCCATCACCTCTTCTATCCAGACAGTACATCCAGCTTCTGCAACGCCCTATCATCAGAGCTTCTCTCCAGTGCTTTTGGCTCTGCCAGCTCTAGGAATCTGCTGTATACCAGTCAGCGTCCCCTGTGCTGGCACTGAGGTTTTGGACATCCCCCAGCGTGTCACACTCACCTGACACACCTGCTGGCACAGACCTGCACAGAGAAGCAGCAGCACAGACAAGGACACTGCATCTCCACCCCTGCTTACCCTGTTTTCCCAGGAGCTCAATGCTCCCCCTGCTTTGAATTCACAGCTCTTTTCAGCAAAAGAGAGATTGGCATTTGGGCTTTAGGGACACTTGTGAATGTGTGGAGGGTGAAACAGTCCTAAATATTGGAAAAGAAACCCACCCACTGCATCAAATGGGCTCAGGAAGGTAGAGTAATAATCAGAAAATGAAGAAAAGCAAAATAAAAGGCAAGAGTATGCTGTAAGCCATCACTCAGTAGAGATAAGGTATAAGAAGGGTCTGAGTCAGTGTGGGGAAATAAAAATAAACAGCAGGAGAGGAAAAACTGTTCCTAACAGCTGCCTCGCTGCCACAGCCACAAGGGTGCCCAGTGCTGGAGCTGATTCCTGGGGGAGACCCAGGTCCACGTGGCTGGAATAACAAGCTCCTCTGTTCATGGTGACTGTCTGGTTACTGCCACTCTGAAAAATCTGTCTCAAGTGAGGCAATCAAGTTGTCTCTCAAGCAGAGACGGAAGGAAACTCTTTTCTCCTTAGGGAAAATAACATGTAGCTCTCAAATATAGATAAAGTTTGAAAAATAGTGTTGTGGAGGGACTGGATTCTTCTGCTGTTATTTCCTCTTGCCTGAAGTGCATTTTTTTTTAGGTTCTTGGGAACACAACAGCATGAAGAGTCAGGCCAGTCAGAGTCTTCTTCACATTCCCTTCCTAAAACAGCAGCTGGACAGCAGACAGTGCAGCACCACGCCCTGGCATCCCACACCTGCCAAAAACAGGGAGCAGGACAAGGCTCAACCCCCTGGAGCTTGTTCTCCACCTCGAGCTGCAAGGCAGAGCCAGCTGCAAAGTGGAAACTCTCTCCCATACAAAAATAGACAGAGGCCATGTGTGCCCCAGCTTTTGCATGACAGCAAGTGACCACGGCCAAAGCCAGCTGGACCTGGAGCTGGGGAGCTCTGCACCCTCCCTGTAAAGTGGCTGAGCCACAGCCCTTCCAGGCTTCTCAGCAGTAACATTTCACAGTTCTCCTCTGTGGCTCTGTATTTGTCTGGGGCTTTTTGAGCTGTAAATACTCAGCAATGTCTTATGTTAAAAATGGCCAGAAGACATCAAATTAACTTTTTAGCTAGGTCAGCATCTTGTCTCTGATGGCAACCAGCTGCAGCTGCCCAGAAAGTCTACAAGAATAAAGTCAGCATATATTATTCTTGTGGCTCGGGGGCCTTCTAATTTCTAAATTTGGTGTTGTGTTCATTTTTTTGCATATATAAACTTGTCCAATTGCTTTAAAATCCATTTGGAGATTTTTAGCACCTTATGGTGAGGAGTTCCACAGCTTCACCTACTGGGAGATAAAATATTTTGTTCTGTACATTCATATTTTAGTGTAAATTATACTAAATGGTCAAATATCTAACAGGTTTCAAACAGCTCCTCTGTCAAACGAGGCCTTGGTAAAAGCCAAGGAATGAAAAGAGGCCATGTGGTGTTTGACCAAACTGCAGCCAAATGTCTCAGCCATCCCAAAAGATACTTCTTTCTCGTTTGATATTATTTACATTTCTTCAGCTGCCATGTGCATGTGAGACCGAAAAAAGGCAGTAACACTTTTCCAGATTTGCACAATTCTGTTCTGAGTCCTGCCAAGGTTCAACTCTATCCAAATGCACCCTGTGACGATGTATTTGCAACATCATAGAGATGAAGTGCACTCTCCAAGGGACAAAACCCCTGCATAAGGGTCTGTGGGATCCAGCGGAGCTGAGAAGTGTGGAAAAAGCATCTGAACAGCTGAGGACAGGAATGAAGCATCAGGTGTGCCGTGTTTAGCCAGAGGGCCGGGAGCAGAAGAGAACAGCCTGTTACACGTTGCCCTCTCATGGCGAAGAACGCATAGTGCAGGCACCAATAAAGGCAGAATTTGGTCTAAATGAACAAAGGGACAATTTGCAAACAATCTGCTTTAAGCCGAGTGAAGTCGAGGTGAGCAATAATTATTTAATGCTTTGGAGAAAAGCAGTAACGCTGTGGGACTGAAGCTGCCCATCCAAGCAGGGTCACGGGCAGAAGGTGCTGGGCATGGGTCGTACTGGCGTGCCTCCATCAGAACGTGGATGCTTCCCCCACACCCTGGGGTGGCAGCTCTCCAGATTTCACCCCGTGCTCTCGACCCAGCTCCCCTGGCATGACAATGCCACACTGCTATTTCAAGGTGTCCTCTAAGAGCTGGGCTGAAACCCACCTCACAGTAGAAAACCCACAGAAGGGAAAGAATTTTAACCACTACAAATCTGTTATTTATCAGGACAGAGCTGAAACCTTTTGAATCCCAGTCTTAAAACCCTTCTAAAGTGACGCTCATACATGCAAGAGGCACTCAAGAGGGAATGACAGACAGTTTCCTGATGCTTGTGAGCATCAACATTTCCGTCCTGCTGATACAACTTCAGCGTATTTGATTTGAAACCAAACCCAGTTCTCCTTACTTGTGTCAATGAAGACAGCATCCACATAGATTTTGGTACAGAAGGAGCCCAGGATAAATCCACAGGCTGGTCCAAATACCAGCATCGTAAACAGGATCCCTACAAGGAGAGAGAAAAGAGAAGATTAGTACTAGGCTCTGGTTATTCATTGCAAGTTGTTCTGCTTGTCTCCTGTAAGATGGTATTACCTTCCTGATACCAAATAGATAGAGATAGTTTCTGTGTTGACTGCTCCAGGCAAAAGAGCACCTTAAATGTGTTTTGCTTTTCCATATCTCTTCAGGAAAATGAACAGATGGAGATGTGATAATGCTGAAGGATTTCTATTGAGCTGAGAAGACAGTGTGGACATATGCAGTGTTTTGGTCGGCTGGCTGCCCTAAAAGATGTCTTACTCAGCAGCACAAGGTAAAGCAGACCTGCCTTCTCCCCACGGGCAAGTCTGTCTTTGCCACCTCCAGCTAAAATCCTGGTAGACAGAATTTTCAGACAGTAGGGACAGCAAACCTATGAAACAAGCACTGTCACAGACTGCTGGATGAAGTCTCTCTACAGAAGTAGGAGCAATTTTCCAAATTTGTGAAGCCCTTCTCCCCATCAGACACACACGGCAAATATTCATGAAGGTGTGTGATCTTCCAGCCTCTCACAACTGCTTGTTCTTTCTGCAAAACCTGCATGAAATTGCCAGTGTAATGCCAGGAGAAGAGCTATTATGAGAAAATTACTTATTTGTTTCAATACAGTATTTAGAAGCATTTATTTTCACTCCCATTTTGGCCCTGAAACAGGAATGCTACAGGCACAGCGCCAGCTCTCAATTATCCAGAGCAGAAAGGCGGGAGGACACAAGGATAATCCAGAAGAAGAAGCAGCAGAGATAACACAAAACATTTGTAAATTAGACAATAAGAACATATTTGGTACCTTCACATTTGGGTTAACAACAACATTTGGGAAAAACAACAAAAAGTCCCCCAAGGACCCTTGTAAATGGCGTTCTGAAGGGAGCAGGGACAGTCTGAGCAGAGTGGAGCAGAGCAAGAGGCTGCTTGTTCCCTCTGGGGCAAAGCATTGCTGATGGACCCATGTGCCTGGTGAGGGGGGCACCCCAGCGGAGATGTGCCAGCCTGTGCCAGCACCAGTCTTGGTGCCACTGCACTTCAGAAATGGCCCATGAAGGAGCTTATTTGCATCTGGGTGCTTTTCTTGCTCTCCTAATCTCTCTGGGGGTGTTGCCTGGCATCTCAGTGCATTTATAATGCACTTCAACACAGCCATCTCAGCCTTCAAATTCCTTATCTGGGAACTTTTAATTCCCAAGTTCCCTCTCTGTGCATTTCTCAGGAGCTGGAGAAATTGTCAGAGCTGCAAAAAAAATTCCCAGACCACCATCCCCAGGCAAGGCAAACCGCACCTGCCGCCGACAGCTTAGCCAAACAGAATAAACTGGTGTGGTCAGAAGCAACTTCACCTTCATTTTTAAAATGCAGGGGTGCAAACTAATTCCTCCAGGTTGTTGGCACCTTGGGACTTGGCTGGATTAACAACCAGGGGCAAAGCAGAGGTGCCTCCAGCCAGCCACTCACACAGAAAACCGGCATGTGAATGCCTTCACGGCTCTCCCCCACAGCACCACGAGGGACAAACGAAGGTGGTGGGACGAAAAGAAGTGCCAGGTTTTATGAGCTGCAGTGAGGAGTCACTGCTGTCAGGGCAGCAGCAGGAGCTGCCAGCCCTTGCCCTGTCTCTGCCAAGCCCAAAGCCGCAGCAATGGCACCACACTGCAGCTTAAATTTGTCCCCAGGGTCTCTGCCCCTGATGTCCATGTCACAAGTGGACCAGCCATCTGCCCTCCTGCAGTCACCTTGTCCCGGGGTGCTGGGTTTGTGCTCCATGTACCAGCAGTAAACTGGGGAATTTGTGCTCCTCGAGCAACAGAGTTGCTTAGGAAGCCAGTGCCTTGCTCCTTTGGGGATCTATAAAGCCTCACGTGGGAGATCCCTGGTTACCTACAGAAGCCTTTCATGGGATATGAAATGAGGGAAGAGACAGGCTGGGAGAGCAGAGAAAAAGGGATTTCTTGTCCCAGCACACTCAGCCCCCATCTCCCCTCCCTCCCAGCCCCGCTCGGGGCTATACAAATTTCCAACAGGATTTTATAAAATATCCATGTCACTTTTTTTTTGGTCACTAGATGGCATTAGCGCTCGCCATTCAGCCCCCAAGTGCCGTGTGGATCAGGCTGGGTGGCAGTGATGCTCCTCCTTGCTCCCAAAACACGATGGTGGTCCTGGGGTCCTGCAGCCCCGTGGAGGGTGGCACTGACACAGGGCACTGTTGTCACCCACGTATCTGCCAAATACACACTCAGTCTGTGCCCCTTCCCCGTTTGCGTGCAGAAAATCACAGGTTTTAGGACAAACTGTTCTATAACTGTAAAGTTTTTAGTCACGGAGTTTAATGAGACAGCATCTAGTAGAGACTGCCATGGCTATTCCTGTGATGAATGAGACAGCATTCAAACACCTTTGAAAACTGAACATCAATTACAAATTTCTACATAATTATGGTCAAGCACATAAGGACGTCCTGGGCCCCACATCACTTGGGGAGATGACAAATGGAGCTACTCGGGAAGAAGGACAAGGGCCAATTCTACCCTCTAGGCAACACCTTCGGTGTTGGGTTGAGAAGGGATGGAAGTTTGTCCTGTGACGATCTCCAAACCACAGAGCTGTCTGACCACGTGTGTGCAGGCAAAAACTGGTGTGTGCTTCATGGAGCAAAGTGCAAGACAAAGAACATGGAAAAAGATCATCCTTCACTGACACCAAACAGGAATTACTTCCCCCTTTTCCCAAAGCAGAAGAGAGCAGGGACCTGTGGCTGGTGATCCAGCAGCAGCAGGGAGATGCTTGCAGAGACAATTAGCTCAGAAGAAGGCAGACACTGAGAAAGCCGTGGCCAGTGCAGGTACGACAAAACGTGAGAGGTGAACACACAGAGAGTGATACCCTCCTCACACTACTGCATCTCAAAACCACTATGTGAGAAACAAGCCCTGTCCTCAGTTATTAAAATACCACATCTCACATCCTCGTGGCTGCGGGAAGGCACGATTTGCTCTGCAATGTCCTCCTCGCTAGAGGGCAATGTGGGATAGAGCATCCACTGAAACACCTATCTAACATCTTACAAAAGCTATTAAATTATTATTCACCTCTAGGCTACCTTAAAAAACCCCCATCTTAATCGTCTTTTTTGTTTTTCTGTAGTTTGTCCTAAAATCAAGAAAACAACCGGTTCACCCCATGCCCTTTTTTATCTTTTTTTAAAACTCCAGTAAAATCCTCGGGTTGCAATAATAGTATTTTACACTTTAATTCACAAATCAAGCAAATTGTGGAAAAACCCAAGGCATGGACTGTCACAATGGATAGTCCAGGGTCTGTACAGAGCAGGACCATGCTCAAGGATCAACGGGGCACGCTGCTGGGCACAAAAAGTAGGCTATTAAGCAATTGGGACAGCGCCTGTGGTTGAACATTTATGCGGAATTGAGGACACAAGGGGAAATTAGGCAAGTTAGAATTAGCTTAAGACATCCTTCCTCTTTTGAGAAATCCTGCACAACTGCTACCACCCCCGCTATTAGGAGAACACTTTCCACATCACCCACCCCGTCATGCAACCACAAAGCTGCTGCTTTGTGTAGAGAGAAGGAGTTCTTCCCAAAACCCTTTTCCCAGGGCTGGGGGTGCTGCTAAAGGTTAAGATGTGCTAAATTTGTGGCTAGCTTTAATAATACCACTTGCTTGGTCTTTTCCCATGTTTCCCTTCAACTTTTAGATCAGTCTGATTTGATGGAGCCAGAGGACACTGATACCAGGAGCAAACAGATCAAAGGTCCTATCCCTGCTCCACCAGGCTCTTGGGAAACTCCCACTGATGCCAACAAAACCAGTGAGCAGTACAGGTACTGAAATTTGATGGTATTTTTATTTTTAATCTCAGGGTTATCTTTTAAATTCTTACTAAATTATGGCAATTCTTAGAAATACTCCAGAGAAATGAATTAAAAAACAAAGCAACTCTGCCTTGGGACAATTCAAATGTTTTGTTTGGTAACTCTCAAATACTTCCTTCCAGTTTGTGTCCTTTTAGAGCACAATTACATTTCAGTTTGAAAACAGCTAATAATTTTCAGTTTACATCAGTCTCCCTGCCTCCCAAAAACGCAGGAAAAAAAAAAGTAGCAAGTAGGGCTGCACTTAGAAATCAGAACTATTTTCCTCCCCATCTTTTCAAATGGAACAATTTGCCAAATCCTACTTTGTCCTGTCAACTAACATTTTCCAGGGGCTGAGGAAAGGATTGGGACAGAGGGGAGTATTAGATCTGACATTTTGTGATGAGATTTTATCACTAGTAAGGCCCAAGAGTGATAATGCAGTTTTCCACCAGAGCAAAGGGAAGGAGCAGCAGCAGGTACCACGTGTGGAGAGACAGTGGCACAGAGATGCTCAGTGAGTCATGCAAAGTGCACAGGAACCAAACTGCAGAGACAGGGATGAAGGCTGTCAGTATTTCAGTAATAAAGAGCTGTCCCTTGGTGTTTCAAGTTGCTTTCCAGCGGCAACAGGATCCTGAAACATGAGCAAACCTGTGTTGTTTGCAGGGTAAAACAGGTGAAGCATCAACTCAATCCCTGTAATGAATTAACCGGGGACAGCAACTCCCAGGAGAAGCCCTCCCAGCTGGAAATAAGGCATCGGGGGAGACACTGCAAGGCTTGCCAGTCTCACCGAGGTGCAGCGAGAGGCATCTCAGGTACAGCTCACCGAGGAATGAGAGCAGGTGCAGCGCAGTCACGGGCTCAGGAAAAAAAGCACGTGGGCAGCTAAAGAACACCAAGTCATTTCGCTTCAAAGCCTCAGCCTCACCAGAGGCCGAGGACATGAGGCAATTTATTTTGGAGAGCTGCCAACATACGCCAGGCAAAGGTGAGCTGGGTAGGTGAGACGGGAGAAGGAAAAGCAGCATCTCGCACGGCGGGGCCGGCTATCAGAGCAGGAACCATCAGCACTGACTCATGCAGCGCTTCCCAACCATGGGCAAACCCCTGGTGCAGCAGAGGATCCTGCTTTACTTAGCTATGGAGTTGTCACTGGTATCTGCTGGATCCCCTGGAGCCAGGTTGCCCCTGCTTTGGCATTTCCATGAAATTAAAGAGTGTAGGATATTGCTCACTGTGCTCCGAAGGAGCAGCACACCTTCAGCAAAGCACGTGGTCAGAGAAACACCTCCTCCCCCTTGCACCATCCCAAGGGACAGCTTTGGTAGGCAAAAAGCTGATCAGTTTGGAAGGTGTGGGAAACTGCTGCAAAACAGTTTGTCCTTGCATCAAGTAACTACATCCCTGTGGAGGAAGGGATCAGGGAGCTAAACGTAATCTCTGCCAGCAACTGGGTGGTTGAGTGACCATCACAAAACACAGGTTTTGGGGTGCGTGGGGGAGGGCACAGCACAGATCCCACCTGCCATGGAACTGCTGCTGTGGTCATGGGACAGCATCCGGCCAGGAACGTCACCCCCAGGCCCCTGCCTGTGCAGGACCAAGCTCTTTCTAAAAGCACAAAGGGAACTGGCTTTGCAAAGCACGAGATAATCTCAAAACCCTGCTTGTCCCACATTTCCCGCTGCGTGGAGGACTGGGCAGGCCAATGTAAAGGGATTACTGGAATATCGTAATTCATGTGCTCTGTGACCTGCCCTTAAAGAGACACCAGCCCAGCCCAGCCTGTGGGAACCCAAGGCATCCTGGCACACGCTGGGGATGCTGCATCCTCCTGCACACCAGGCAGCAGCTCTCAAGGGCTTGGGATAAAAGCTTCCACACTCACAGATGGTGGGCAAAGCTCCTCGCTTCAGTGGGTTTCTCTGACTTCTACCAGTTGATGTAACCTCAAAAACGCACAGTAAGGGTAGAGGGAGGCTGTTTGCTACCCAGATGGCTTCTTTCCATGGCAAAACCCGCTGGAGTCATCTGGCACTGCCCATCCTCCCTGGCAGACAGCGTGCCCACGAGCTGCCCATGCCCACAGGAGTGCAGGGATGCCTGCATTCCTGCTCAGCCCTCGGTCTCTCATTCCCAGCTTTGCTCATTTACCACGGAAAGACATAATTTTTCCTGCCACTCAGCTCCCTGTCTACACAGCAGCTGCCCCTCACCACCTCCTGCTCCCTTATGGCTCCTGCTCACTCGCACCGGCTGCAGGAAAGGTGAAGAGGTGGTGCTGGACCGGCGGCGTGTTCTGATTTGTTCTGCTTCCTCAGTGCAACCACTGAAGAGAAGGGAATGTTCAAACAGTCTGGACAGATGTTTCCAAGTGCCTGCAGCTGTTGATTAATGAGGAACAACTTTGGGATAATTCACTTTAATGTTTAGTCTTTGTTCTGATGGGGATCAAAGCAGTTCCAGCCCTGTACTGGCATGAGGTGGGGAGGAGTGAAGAGGCTGGGGGTTCATCCCATCTGTACAGTAGCACACATATTATTTATTAGTTTTGCCTTCAGGAGTTTAACACCAGCAGACCCCTCAGACACCTATTTAGGGTTGCTCAAGTGATGCCAAAGACAGGGACAGATGTCCTGCCACTCCCAAGGCAGTGAGAGGCTGAAATCCCTGCTCAGCCATCCCTTTCCCATGGACCATTCACTGCATCTCATTACTTTTCCACCTTTTAACCAAAGCTAGTCCCTCCTTGTGATGTGCTGCAAGACGCACTAATACTCCGCAGTGCTTTAGTAATCAGGAACACAAACTGTATTAGAACAAACTGCATTTTAGTTCTGAGCTCTTCTCATTGATTCCACTGTTACAGCTCACTGCCTGCATCTGTGTGTGCAACACAACACCTGGAGAAAGATCTGACGGCGCTGTCCCAAGACATCCTATTTCTCACTGACAGACTTGTAGCTGCTTTTGGGCCAGTGGAGCAGCTCCAGAAAGCCTGCAAAGCAAAAGCGTTGGATTGAATCTTGCTCCTCCCATTTCCACGCAACCACTTGTGATGGGAGAGCCATACAGGGCTTTAGTTCTTTCAGTCAGAGAAAGAAATTATTACAGAGTTTGAAACCAGGCAGCCTCGTACATCTCCTATCCTCCCCTCTTCTCTGATCAAACCTTTACATCAATATCCCAAATCAGTTTCAGCAGCCTGTAAGATCTGCTCTTGCTTCATGAAGATTTGGGGGTTTAACGTGAGCTACTCACCACTGCACAGAAATGCTGCAGACTGACTTATTTACCCCCACGTTTAATAAGACTTAGTAACTGCAGCTAAAGCTGGTTGGGGAGTTTCATTTACTTATCAAGAGGCAATGAAAACATGCATCCATGCCACAGATATAACAAACTTCTAATATGATTCTTCCAGAGCTGCAGAGAGAGCCCATGGCAGTGGCCTTCCTCCTGCCTGCTAGAAAAGAACATTTCACTACTTCAGCACAGCTTTTGTTCTAGCCTATATTTAACATTCAGATGTTAATCCCTAAAGAAGTTGCTCGCACTTGAAAGTACCTTGCATGGTGGTTTCTCCCCAGACTATCAGGGTCCCTTTAAATATTGATTTCCATCAGAATTCGGGATTTCTCCAAGGAAATGTCTGCTGACTTGGAGATGAAATCTGTTTTCTATAAGCAGGTATTTTGCCTGGTGAACCACCATGCATTTTCAATTATTACCAAGCTTTAGGTTTGTTTTATCAGCAAATCCCTGTCCCCAGCACTATCAAGGCTACATGCGAAAGGATCGATGTTATACCAACAACTGACAGTCCCAGGAGATCCTGATGCACACACAGAATGTTTGCAGAGTGGCATAGAAGGGAATTGGACTTTTACATTAGGAGCACAAGCTCAGCATCCAGCCCCAGATTTTCCATAATGACTAGGTGCACTCGTGGCAGCTCAAAAACACGCTCATCAGCTGGTTTGTGCCCTCATTCTGATGAGCACAGAAATGAGGAAAACCCAAGCAAAACAAAACCAACAGGCCCCCCCCCCAAAAAAAAACCCTCACGAAACAAAATACAACCCCAAATCAACCAAAAACCCAACCCAGAGCCCTATGTCTATTGGCTTTTAAGTCCCTCCTTCATCCAGCTACTGAAACAGGACCACCGAAAAGATGGCAGAGAAACAAATCACGCAATGAGAAAAGCTCCACAACCCTCAAAACGGCGTTAGCAAGCAAAACAAAAATTAAAGCAGCCAATTTACAACCTCTGCAAGGTAAACTATGGGGATGTGCTCACTACAGAAGTCTTGGGATTAATTTGTTTGCACGAGGTAACACTGGGAACAAACTGTTCCCCACTCCAGTTTTCCTCCCTAGCATCCCAGTCCCCTCCCGGGCAGCGGAGGGACCTCTCGCTGCACTTCTCTTCTTAGTGATGGGAAGCTGGAGAAGAAATTTGCTTATGCTAATCAATCCCTGGCACCAGTCACACGAGAGCTAATCCACTGGCAATCTCCATCAGTCTCTGCATATTTAACCACAGCAGTGAACACTCACAGAGGATTATGAACGCAGTGGCATTGTTGTAGCAGTGTTTTCTTACTTAAGCTGCAATCACTCTGATGCTCTGTCTCTTAATATTTACACGCACTCTACACACAAACAGTGTGCAGAATCACATCAATGCATGCAAGCATCCTGGTCAGACACTGCCTACAAAAACACAGGCACCACGCGGTGATTTAATACCTCTCCCTGCACCCAGTGCTGTCTCCACCCTCTTCCAAAATGCTCATCTTCATGCTGGTTATTTCTATAAACCAGCATCCTTTAAGATAGGCATATTGCTTAATCCTCACAAAAGATTTGTCTCCTTCTGCAAAAGTTTCACAGGTAGCTTGGACACGCGTTGCAAGAGATTAGAGACTCAGGCTGGTTTAGGAGAAGTCTTGAGAAAGAAGCTTAATAGTCAGTTTTTCTTCCACTTTCTGCAAAAAGGAAACAAAGAAACAAAGTATCAACCCACGTCCCGTCCAGTCAGGGGTGCCACAAGAAGCTGATGCTGAGCGATCTCTGAAAAGTAAGGACAAGGCACTTGTTCCACCTACCCTGCTGGCTCACATTCCTGTCCCTGAAACTTGCTTGTTATCACATCAGAAGAAGTCAGCTCAGTTTAAGAAGTGGGCACAAGCACGTTCCTAACTATAGCGCGCAAATCCAGGGCAGGCTATTTACACCCTGCCGCACGAGCCCACGAGCCGCGGATTCCGCACCTTCAACATACGGTGCGAGCACACCAGCCCTAGCCGTGGGCTTGAACCAGCAATTTCCACCTTGCAAGCAATTTTTCCCCTTGTGCTAATTACCTTGGGAGGCAGCCACCAAAGAGACTCTGGAAGAAAAAACAGCCACATGCTCCAACGCCAAGTGCGGGTGTTTGAAGGGCTGCAGTCACACGCCTTTGAGCTGTGCTCGTCTCCTCCCAGCCGCTAAACACAAACACCTGTCTCACCAAATCCACGACGCCTCTGTAGCTACAGGCGGGCAGATTTCCTTGTGTTACTTCCCAGGAGTTGTGCCAACTGTGGGTTTGTATGGAAATACGCTTTTAGGGTACTTTTCTCTCTTCTCTACATGACTGCAACTCTGCTCTGAGTTTGCTGACTGATGTCCCCTGTAATTACTGGGTGGTTTTGATGCTACGGAGAGGAGTGTAGGGATACTTTAAAGATCTGCACAAAATTCTTCCCAGCCCTCTCTCCCCTGCTCAGACGACCTGTCCACCCCACCTGCGAGCACAACCTGTGTTCGCTCAACAGACATGAGCCCCTTTTGAGGCTCTTGCACATTTTGACCTCCATCACTTGAATCCTGCACAAGTGAGCACCTCCTTATACTCTAAAATACACTACGGAAAAAACCCCCAACAGCTCATACAGCTGAGCGTACAACGAGCTATTCACACATGCGATTCTCAGAGCCTCTAAAATGTGAATTTCGGCATTTGGAGGTTGGTGCAACACCACCTTCCCTTTTTATTTATTTATTTATTTTCAGCTCTGTACTGAGTTCAGAACAGACACAACACGTTCTTTTCAGGAAAGAGCTGCCAGAACTGCCTCCCTCTCTCTCTAACCTCAGTCTTGGGGGTATCCCTTCCCATCCCACATACCTTAAATGAGAACACGTTCCATTTCTAACTGAGGTTTCATGTCAATACAGACAGCTTGCTGCTTTTCTAAGCAATGATGAGTCAGGAAGAAAAGTTCAGCTCTGCTTCCTCCCTACTGGACCTCCTACACGTCTGTCTCACCATTTGAAAGTCTCTTCCCTGCAAAATTCCCCACTGCTCCTTCCCACCTCTCACCTGACTGCAGCAGAGGGCCACTGCTCCATTTCCAGTCTTTTTCATGTCTGTCAAAGCATTTGCCATTTCTTTCTTGTGCTGACCCTGGATTTCAAGCACCTGGGATTTCAAGACCTTTCTTTCCTCTTAGCATCATCCAGAGAAGGGATTTTCCAGGGTTAGAGGACACAGACTCACCAGGCATGGTGCGGGATACCTCAACAGCCCACAGCTCCCCAAATTCCGCTCTCTTCCCAGCTGATCAAACTGTTACACACACATACATGAGTAATTCTCCATCCCAAACACAGCACCTGCCACAGAATGTGACGCTCTGAACAATGGGTGAAAAGTTCATATTCCTGCTGTTCAGGCATTTCTGTGCCAAGGAAACCCTCCCACTGCCCCACATCACCCCTGCTCCAGTGCTTCCAGCTCAGCTGACGGCTCCCTGGGAACAGAAGCAATTCTAATTAATTTTTCTCCTTTTGTTACATGTTCTTCCAAAAGGTCTTGGAGGAAAAACCCAGAACAATTAAAGAGCAACACAATACATGGTTTGTTCATCTGTGAAGGAAAGCAGGAAGAGAAAAGAGTGTCCAAAAAGCAATAGTTCCCTAAGAACTGCTTGGGCAGCTCCCACCCTCCCCAAAAGCCATCAGCAAAACTTTTCACTTTTAGCAAGAGCAGTTTTCACACATTTTGAGATGTCTCTTCAAATCTCCCTTTGCTTGGCTGCTGTGCAGGTACGGACTACGCTGCGTGGTGGAGGATGACTCACAGGCAACTGGCACTGGGTAAGCCCATCCCAAATTTCTGAGGCAAGGAGACGCCTGGGAATCACCGATGACGTCAGGCAAGCTGCTGGGAAGCCAGTGCTGATAACAGTTATCTGTACCCACCATTTAGGAAAGTGCCGTGCCTTCCTCTGCACAGTGGATTTAATCTGCTCTGGTAATGGCTGAGCTGTCAGGAAGGCAAGGAAATTAAAAACAAAACTTGTGTTGTTCCACTTCCTCGTATTGCAAACGCCATCAGAAAAAAGCATTTGCTCTTGACAATAGTCATTCTTTGCCCTGACCCAAATCTCACTGAGGTTTAGGGGAACTCTTGTACTGATCTTAACTGGCTTTGGATTAAATCCAGCATTTGCTTCTTAGAGCAGATAAATATTTGTTCTTACAGACGTTTAGGGTGCCGGCCTGGGACCTGCCAGACTTGGTTTGACAGGTATCTCACACCTCCTTCCCACCCATCTCCTCCCTCTGAGGTCCCTCACTGCAGAGGCTGCTCAGCCCTTGGCCATGCAGCTCCACCTGCTTCCTCTGGACAGCGGCAGGACTTGTCCCCAAAGCATCCGTGGGGATCCCTGTGGGAAATGTGGGGTTGGGGCTCTAGCTGTGCTTTGCTTCATGGCAATGCTACTTCTCAACAAGCTCTACGTAAACTTCTCAGCAAGAGAAATTCGGGAAGTTTAAATACACACTATTCATGGGTGGGACAGCACTGTGCTCCCACAAAACCTTCCAGGGAAGGCGATGGGGGTGATCCAGTCCGACAACCCCCTCCAAATATCCCCCCCAATTACCCCACATGGAGAAGTTGGAGAGATGCCAGATGCCAGTCAGTTCTGGGGGATGGGGAGACTGTCTGGATGCAGGATAATCCCCCAATCTAAGATTACTTCCAACGTAATTGTTCGGCAGTCGCTTGCACTACCCGCACAAACCCTGCACGCTGCATCCAGAGGAGTGTGTTCCTGAGAGAGTGTTATTCAGCATTTCATCCCTAGTGCACAGCCCTCCCTCCCCTTGCCAAAACCACAGGCCACATGGGTGTTTTCCTGAGGTTTCTTACAAAGTCAGAAGCCGTGGGGAGCTGCCAGCCTCTTCAGTGCTGCTTTCATAAGAGTATTTTCTTTTGTGCCAAGGAGGACCCTGTCCCTGAAGAGTCTCTTTCTGCCCAAGGGAGAGAACAGCTGCTCCTATCATTATGGGCTTGTCTCCCTTAATTAAGCATCCACAGCCACAGCTGAAAGATGAAACAAAGCCCTTTCCCAGCCCTCCAGGAAAGGGGTTGGATGGAGGCTCTGGGAGAGGACAGCAATTCTCCCACAGTAGACCTGGAATTGCCTTTTAAGTTGAGAAGTGACTTAAAAGCAGCTGAATATCCCATCTAAAATCAAGCACATCAGAATGGCCCAGTTAAGGGTGTTTAGTGGGAGGTCACCCTTGCCTTAGGGAAGCAACCCTAGTTGGCCAAGTAGGATGAACATAGGAAGGTCCATGATGGCCTCTAATTATTGAAACAGATTTTTCAAAATTGTTCCTATTACTCCTCCTCAGTGACCTTTCAGGAGCTGGTGTGACTCTGCAAGGTCACTCTTCTAGGGGTAGTGGCTTTAATGATAAATACCCAATTTCCACTTTGTTCAGAGATGTCCATCTCTGAATTTACTACTTTTTGATGGGCTTTATGTTTTCAAGAGGGCGAAGGTGTGGATTTGTTCCACTTTTTTTTCCTTTTGTTTGTTGGCTTGGTTTAAAAAAAAAATTATTTTTAATTTAATACGAGCCTCTTCATTCCCACATCTTTGGCTACAAGTAGCTTCTCTTTGTAAGCATCCCTTCATCCTGGTTAGACAAAAATAGAGTTGCAACCAACCAAGTAAATGCAAATATCTCTGAGTAGTATTTCTAAGAGTCATTCTGGAGCTGTCACTCCTTCTCATCCCCAGTGTGCCTCTGTTAATGAATTCCTGGTGACTCTCTTATTTTTCTGACTGTTTATTACCCCTCTTCCAGCAATCACCTCCTGGAAGACGTTAACCCCTTAAGACTGCAGAGGCAAATGAACTGCTCAGAAAATGAAACCAGTTTCAGACAACCACGCTATTCTGGCTGGACCTGAGCTGGACTCAGAGGTTTACAGAGCTTGATAGTACCCACATGCTGCAAGTGCTTCCAGCTGAACTGCCAGTGCTGCCATTTCCAAGCCCAATCCTGTGAAGCAATCCAAGTTAAGATACTCATACTTTTAAAATAATCCAGCTAAAAAAACTGCTGCAGGGAGGAATCCTAGAGAGTCTGTGACAGGAAGCTGGAAACGGAAATTTCCAAACCAGTAAATACAGCTGTCTCTTTTATCGTCACTTCACAAGGTTTATCTCTACTGCAAAGTCCTGGTAAGCGCAATTGGTCAGAAAGCCTTTGATGGACCAGTGCGCCATTGGAAAAATGCAGTGGATGAAGCCAGGAGGCTTTATGAGACTGTGGCTACTTATCTGTACTTTAGTTTCTGGCAGGGGAAAGAAAAAGGACAGGATGTTGAAAATTCTCCCCAGAAATTCAAAACGGATCACGTTATTATTTCTGGGGTTGGAAAAAACACTGTCGCTTCTGCGTGACGAACGTTCGGAGTGCGCGATACGGAGCCAAATTAAAAAAAACCCGAAGAGTTAACAGAAACACCAATCTCTCAAGATACTTCATTCTCAAAACATTCCGCGTGGAAAATTTTGAGGTTTGCCCCTTTTTTCCCCCAGCAGGCAGAGGAAGGCAGAGCCGCTCCACGCGGAGCCAGGTCCTCGCAGGGACGCGCCTGGCCGGCCCCCACGAGCTGCCACACGTTTCAGCTGGCGTGGCTTTGGACGATGATCCACTTGCGTTATTTTTGGCAGAGTTCGCCGCATTCTTTCGGACAGTAATTACATTTTCCAGGGCAGGCTTTCTGCCAGAGCTCAGAACGATGACCAACAGGCCCTTTTTTAAACCACCTGCTACGATTCCAGCCTTGATTAGTTATTAATGTGCTGTGGAAGCCCATTGCAAGAACCACCCTTTCTGGTCATGTTACCAGGCTGGCTTCGGGGCGAGGCAGGCTTGAAAGCAGAACAGGGAAATACCATAAGCAACAAAGACCGAAATCTGGAAGATCTGAAATCATAGAGATTTTGTAGAATGGTACACAGGTGGGGACCAATTTGTAAGTGGGGCTTGCTTTGTCCCCACTGTTCCCACATCAGCTGGGATGGAGCAGCTGTGATATGCTGTGAGCAACCCAATGCTAATGACACCTAAAAATAGAAACAAAACTCGTTGTAAAAATCTGGGGTCTTTTTCACCCAACAAATATCAGGCTCCCATTTTCTTCTTGTGGGGAATGGGAGGCTTGAAAGGTATATGGGCACCTTCTGACTGCCTCTACCCAACAAACACCAGCTTCATGGGCTCATTCATATTTGACAGAGAGTAGGGGTCTTAAACACACTAAATTCTTATGACTGGCATGAATATGTGGTCCTGGAATAGCTCTGTGCTAGCTCCAAAGTAGCAACAGCTTGGCCACAAGTGTTGTCTGTATTTATAGGTATTGTAGATGCTTATTATGGGGTATCACAGAGAGATCTCAAAGCACAGCAGTTCATCTGTGGATTGGAAGGTTGTAGCAAGTTCACCCTGGCAGGAAAACTGGTCTTTCAGTCAGGAGAAAACCTCTAATTTCCTCCAGCTTTTAATTTCTACCCTCTAATTTTTACCATATCCTTGTTTCCAAAGAAAGAAATGATGGTTCAGTGGCACATGGGGATCAAGCCTTGCATGAGGACAAGGCACACTGTCTCTTGCTGAAGGGAAGTAAGAGGCTCCTGTCACTGCATATCACACACTTCAGGTATTTTCTTCATTAAACCACAGAGGACAGAGGATTGAGGCACCAAGAGGCTAAGGCATATGACCAAGGATATTCCCAGGGCTTTAGGGAATAAGGATCCTAATCTTCCACCTCTTTTCTCCAGAGCTGGTACCCAGAAATGCCCAGATTCCACATTAGATTAAAGTCTGCTCCGATGGATCCCTTCTCATAGTTTGTGCAGTCACCCATTGAAGTGTGTGTCCTTCTCCTTTCAATAATCAAGTCTTAATTTTATTTTCACTCATCAAGCACAGAAACAAGTCAAGGGCTTGGCACACATCACAGGCACAAAGGACACAGGTTCCTGGCACCTTCTCAAAGCAGCAGTCCTAAAGCACGTAATCACAATTACACTCAACAGGAATTTCTACTCTGTATAGGCACCAAATTTTAAAGGAAGCGTGACCAACAACATTGCTGATGTCCTGCACAGCATCTAAAACTCAGGAAAAACCCCCATTAATCCTGATTTAGGCCCACTTAAATGGCAGATTTCTTTGTAGACTTGATCATGAGTATGTATTGTCCAGGGTGTATCAAGCTCCCTGACAACTCTCTCACTCCTTCAAAGCCATCAGGATTTCTCCAGCCAGGCTTGCCATGGCATCCTCCCAGCCTCTCAGGCTGCAGCTGCAGGGTGCCAGGGCTGGTTTGCAGCTTCCCTCTAAGTAGACCTTAATAAAGCTACTCACAGGATCTTGATAAAAATTTATGTGAAACTCTGCTGTATGCCACCAAATCTGCATCCTGCGGGGGATACAGGAAAACTGAAAACTTGGGTTTTGTAGTAAAGCATCACCAATGAAATGGCCATCTCAGGGCAACATTCCACCTTCACTTTCACTCTGTTCTTTTATCATCTCCCAGAGGTTTTTATTAATAAAGCCCAGCACTATGTTTATAAGGATCCAGAGCAGACATGCTGGATTTACTGTGATGATTTCTGCTTTGCAAGGCAGGCATATGTCTGCCAGAAAGCTCCCTGCTTTGCCCCTGACAGTGTAACCTGAACCACAGGGAGGAGAAGGGGACTTGGTTTTTCACATTATCCAGGTTTTGCTCCTTTTCTCAGCTCCAAAAGCATTTAAAAGTTAATTCTTCTCATCACTTTTTTCCTTCAGATCCATGATCAAATCCATGATTTAATAAGGAGATAAACATCTACAGACACCTTGGAGGTTCCTCAATGCACGAGGAGTTGCCAAGAGAAGAAAAGCACACCACCACTCACGGCTTTAGAGGCTTAGATTGTTCTATGGAAGGTTTGGCAAAGTAGCACAGTAAAAATAAAAGATTTTTCCATCCCCGTGAAAATAATTCCTTTAGTCCAATGTCGAGACAAATCATCAGCCCTTGTGATTTATTTTGCCAAAAGAAACATTCCCAAGACACTTCACTGAAATTACTGAAACATTGTGTGTTGAATAGAGGGGAAAAATAACTACTTAGAGTTTGTTTCATCTCAATACTAAATTATATAAAAAGATCTTTTGTCTCCACCCATGTAACACAAAGTTGGCAATCTCCTGTTGAATATGTGGATAATTTTGATGCAAAACACCTCAGTTTGAATGAACTGACCTTACAGAACCCTTGCCACAGTAAGAAGTGTCCCGCAGACACAACCTAACAATCACCCTGCAAGGCTCCCTCCGCAAACCTGATGTGTCCTGTCTTCCCAGCAGTAAGGTGCAAGGATCACAGGGGGTTTCTGATTTTGGAAGTGACCTTTATGAACGTCCTTAAACACCGACATCGTAGCAGGAAGTTTTAATCACTGCACTTTGGCAAGGCTATGCATAAGACTGTAGCAGGGCATTTGTCTGAAGGAAATTACCTGGGCACTGAAGTCATAGAGTGTTTTCATCTCCAGTGACTAACTGAAGCCTTCAGGCAAATTATTACACCTTTCCACTTAGGAAAGATAAAAGTTTTCTTTGACACAGAATGACCATTAAGCACATAATACTAATAGGGGCCAGTACCCACCCAGAATGGTAATTGAAGCGTGTGCCACGAAGGACGGTTGGGAAATATGCAATTTTCACCATCTAAATAGGTTAGAGTCCATCTAGTTCACGACTTCAGTCAGTGTATCACTGCTCTGCAGTATTATGGCAAAGCTGTTGGGTCACATCTACTTTATCACCACAGTCAGTGTGGGACTGCTCTTCCTGGCTTTTGAAAGGGGATTATTTTCAGGTGTCCAGATGTACAATTTTACTATGCAGAGCTGAGCACTCATGCTCATTGTTAACACTGAACTAGTGAACAAGGGGAGAAAATGAAGATAGGGAAAAAATGTACTTGATGTTGCACGTGAAAACCACTATTCCTTTCAGTAGCAGCTGTAATACAAAAAGAGGTGCTGACTGACACAGTCTGAACTTCAAAAATCCTTCTGGAGACAGAGATCTATGATGCTGTTTATAAAGGACCCTTCATCCATCCTGAAGTGACAACATTACACAGGCACTGCTGCAAACTGTGTGTTTAATCCTGCCTTTTGAGTTCTCTCTAGCACTGATCCTGCTTTCTGCACACTGCTGGATAAGAAACATGCTGCAACCTCCCCCATCTGGCCCCAGCAGGCAGTGAACAGAGCCCTGTCCTCCAAACCACCACTCTGTGCCATCCCTCCTCTTCCACAGCTCACAGAGGAAAGCACTTGTGGTCCTGTCACAGCACAAAAAGATAATGTGGAGGAAACCAGGTCACCTCTTGGTACACAGAGGAGACAAGCCGTTCCACAAACTTTTATAGCCCTTTAAAACTGGCATTTGGAGTAACTCTGGGCTTGCACAGAAGTGCTGCAGTTGAAGAGAGATTTTAATTTGTTCGAAAGGGGGAAAGGAGCTTGATGAGAGCAAATGCTGCACATCCCAGATACAACACCTATAGATCTCCTCACCTGCCCCTGAGACAGGCACAGAAAGCCCATCCCTTTGCATGGGGGAGCTTGCTTTTGTTTCACTGTTCTCACAGCTTTTGTCATGGGTGATTATGAGACCTGAAAACCCCTCCAGACTCAGCAACTGCACTTCCAAACCTCCTGGATGCTGCTCACCCAGCGCTTCCAGAAAAAACTCTCAGTGAGGACTGCTTTTTTTATAACCTGCCAAAGGATGAAGAGGCAACATCACCATTACTAGCCCAGGTATTAGAGTATTTCTCCCTCATCTGCCTCCAGGAGACCACACCTTGATTGTTTCCCTTGACAGGGAAGTACACGCATCACTCCCTGTCTGATCCCAGATTTCACATGTGACTGCTCCTGAACTGGAAGCAAGCCAAAGGTTTCCAAACTTCTCCCTAACTCATATGCTGGCTTAGGGTCTGAATTTTATTGCTCAGAAAGCAAACCGGGGGGGAAAAAAAGAAAAAGTATCAGGAGCAGTCAGAAAAATCACATTTGTTACACACTAAAAATCTACCCCTTTCACTAGCGGGTGCTTCTCTCTCCACAGAGGTTCTCAGACACATCCACATAAGAGGCTTGACTGAGCTTAGCTCTCTGGAATATGTCACGCCAGACCCAAATCACAGCGCTGTGATGTCACGGCCAGCAGCAGCTCAATTCCCAAGACTCGCCTTTTTTGCACCAAAATAGCAGTTAAGCCTGAACAGGAAGTTCTGAAATATTCATAACGATGGAATTAGAGGTAACACTTAATCCTCATTACTCACTATTGGTATTTAGGCAGCACACTGTCTGGCTCGTGAATAATCCCGAGGCAGAAGGCAAAAGAAGTTAATATACGTGAGCAGGGCACTGTCGCTGCTGAAAAGTGACTCCGCGCTGCCTCTTGGCTCCGTGTAATCTTTGTGGGCAGAGGCAATGCAAATTCCTCTCCCGCTACCTGTCATTGTAAGAAAAATTAGAGCTGGCACGAATAAAGAAGAGAGGAGACAGTTCTATCGTATTCTGCTTGCAGCTACCTGGAGCCGCACTTAGAGCGTACGAGTCGCATCGAAGCTCCCCAGACTATCTCAGAACAGTTTGGTGCGTGGTTCTCCACGCCTACCCCACCAGGTCTGCCCAACAGCAGTAACAAATGCTGCTCTAAGGCTTAAGCCACAGATAAATATTCCCTCTCAAGTGCAGCCGTGACCTCTTTTTTACTTCTCATTATTCCTTTTGCTAGCAGTCAGGGCAGCTGGCCGAGCTGTGAGTGCAAAGGCATCCCACCTCCTTCCAGTCAAGAGCAGCCAGATCAATGACCTGTTCATATGCTCAGTCACTTGGCTCATTTTGGTTTAGGGACGGATCAGAGGAGCAACTCTGCCTGCTGGGATCAAGGGTCATCATCTCCTAAATACCAGCTAGAGAAATAACCTGCAGCTGACACAGCAGAGGCTAGAAAGGTCACATCTCTGTGGCCTTGGTGTAGTAACAACACTCATTTCAAGGACTGCACGTTCCACAGTCCTTGATCTCAGATTATTTTGGGAAAAAAAAAGGTCAAAGTATCGCCTTTCTCCCCTCTGAAGAAAGAACAAACTGAGAGCAAAATACCTACATCGTTTTCCGCTGCTGGCCAACAGCAGAGGAGACAATACAAGCTGAAATTTTTGGGGTCTCCCCAGCACTCCATCACCAAACATCTCACACACCTTGTGCTGGGTTACCATCCTACTCATTTCTGGCTGTGCTGTATCTTCCCTCTACTTCTACAAGGACATGAAAGCAGCAGCCAAGCTGAGGGTCCATCTGCCCTCATCACACAGATCTTACCCTTCGGCCACGGCTTCCTCTCTCTCCCTCTTTTTCTCCTGGATGAAAGCTCCTGTTTCATCCCACTGCCATGACCAAGGCATCTCACTGCCACTCAACACATGAAAGCCCTTCAAGAATGGAGGCTGCTGCATTCTGATAAAGCCAGCAAGCACCAGGGTTTTGAGCAGAAGCTTTGAGTTCACCGTCTAAGGCGTCAGCAGGGTGAGGGAGAGAGGGGGCATCCACAGAGGCTCCGCACCAATAAAAAGGCCTAAAAATGGACTGTCAGCTAGTAAAGCCCTTCAAAGAACTGCAGGGAAAGCACTTTTCCTTCTTATCCTCAGGACTATAAAGATTCATGTTTCAGTGCTGCCACTGTAAATGAGGACACCTTGGGTAGCACCACGTACTTCACAGGTTCTGCAAGTCATCTCCGTGATGGGGTGACAAAGGCACAAGTTCAGGATATCGCCACCACAGACAGCGCTGTGACAAAGTTTTGACTGGAGCACAGTCACTCCAGCTGGCTTCCAGCCTACCAGCACTTGTATCCCTGCACTTGCAGCCTGCCAAGGGTCACAAAGCTGATCTCCAAAGCAACCTAAGCGATGAAAGCAAAACCCGATTCTCAGCTTGTGAGTCCTGGCTTGCATCAGGCAAGTTTAAAGGCAGTTCAGCTACCTGTCACACTGCAGAGCAGCCTCTATCCTAAAATGACACGTGACGTGGGTCAGTGCTCAGGTATCTCCATCTGGTTGCGAAATGCTCTACAGATGTGGGAGAGCAGGCAGTGTGACAGCCCTCTGGTTTGCGTAGGGGATGCTGCAAGGTAGCAGAGAAAAAAGAAAAGGAGATTCAGTCATCAGCATGCAAGGGTGCCAAACCGTCAGAGCCTGTCCTTTCCACCACTGGATTCTGCCCTGTGGAGACAGAGATCTGTAAGTACAGAACAAAGCAGGATTTTCACCTCTGACATTACAGAAAGAAAAAGAGCAAAAAGCCTGCTGCTTACTCACAGCTCCTCTGGGCCGTCCCTGTTGTGTGGGCAGCAAAAGCTGATTGCAGATTGCTAACAGCAGTCGCCACTGCCATCTTCAAAATTGCCATTTGCAACTGATTAATTAATGCTGCCTGGGTACACACTGTATTGTTAATTAAGCTAAGGGGGACTTTTCAAAAGCAATACTGATGAGTGCTACACTGTGCTGGAAGGGGCTGAACGTGGTTGTCTTTCCCCTCCAGAAACAGGGAAAACAAACAAACAAGTGAAGTACAGACCTGAACAAAACGGGTCCCAGTACATTTTTAAACAGATCACATTTCGTTAATTTCAAATAAATGCTATGCAATTTAATTTCCAGGGCTAGAGGCAAGAATAATACAGCCCTGCTGTGTTGTCTTCATCTGTCTTCTAATAAACTGATTAGAGCCCAACACGTTAAAAGCCCTGTGCACCATTATCTATTATTCAGGTCCCTAAAAGATGTTAATTAACCCGCATGTTCTGAGGAGCTCCATTGTAACACATACAATAGGGAGCCACATGGCACAGTCAAAGCACGTGTTGCTTACTCGTTTTGACTTAATTACATGGGCATGATGCCAGGGTGGTACTGGAAGAAAAAATACAGTATGGCAGAGACAATGTCCAGACAAACAAGTCAGCTTACAGTTCATTATTTTACCAGAAAAAAAAACAAATAAATCCATCTTTCTCTGTTCTTAGCAACAAAAAAACCCCACGTAGCTTAGTCAGAACTAGGTTATGTCAGGCAAATCTGATATTAAACAAGACAAGTTTGGGTTCAAAAAGCAGCACTCAAAAGAGTTGATCCTACCATGAAGAAGATCTGAAAGAAAAGTTCTTTTTAGGTCTAAATACAAACTAGAAACTAAAGGAATTGTAGAAGGAGATGAATGAGGTTTTGACTTGGCTCCTGGTCCCTAAGATACTGAGAGATGAGTGGAAAGACTAAGAACAAGAAGCCTCTGCATTAGCCCCTGCAGCCACGTGCATGCCCATCGCAGAGGAAGATTCTGGAGAAGATGCATTACTCAGACCCCCACCAAGCATATACAAAATAAAATCTTTCAGAGGTTCAGCACACAATAAAGCCTTTCAGACTGCAAAGCTCAGCACCCTTAAGTGACTAAAAAATGTCCTTCCAAGGCGACAAAACTCTCTCTCGCCAGACTGCAAGGCTTGGGAGTACGTGATAACTCTAAGAATTATTTCTGTTTGAACATGGTAAAATAATGTGTTCAACTAAAGACACTGAGCCACAGCTGTTTGCACTGAAAATTGTGTTTCTTCCTAAAATCTCACCCTGAGGTAGACACTCTGCATGGAAAACCTCGGGTCAAGCTCTGAAAGCTGGAAAAGCTGTGAGCACTAAAGCCAACACAGTGCAAAGGGACACAATCAGCTGTAATGCTGCTTGATCCACTTCCAACGCTGCAGAGCCAAGATTTAACAGGACATCAGGTAGACACCCAACCTCCTGCAAAGCCTGAGGTGCTTGAATGGTGTCTTTTAAGCCCAGTCCTCAAACAGAGAGGTAATCAAAGCACATGGGGAAGGTGTCTGAACTGCAGGTGACTGTTTTCCCAGCGTGGAGTCCCTGGTTTATGTGTTGGGCAGTTGGTGCTGCACTGGTGAGAAAAGCACTGTGCTGAACATCCACGCACTGCACGGGTTAAAATACCTAACTTGTGAAACTGAGGTGATGGATATCAACATAAACCACTGACAGGTGTAAACTGCTGATCTGGGGCCAGTCCAATAATCAACAGATAAAACTAACATCACCTGTTACAACAGATCAGAGGGGATGAAAGCCAGCACTTTGGACATTAAGCTAACTCACCTCTGTCCTGCAAACCTCTCCCTTTTTGTTGTTTTACAATACTTTCAGGAGAAAGTAAAAGGAAAAAAAAAAAACCAAACCTCCACAAAACCACAGACTTCTCCTATAAGGCTTCGAGGATCGTGGGCAGGTGGGGTTGCAGGAGAAGCACTGCAGTCCCTGGCAGGAGCAGGTCCTCCCCCTGGGATGCACCCAGAGTAACTCAGGTAACTCGGCAGGGCTTGGGCAGGAGCACACCCATCTTGTTGGAAGGGGTCACGAACAGCAGCTGGCCCCACATGAGCTCTCTGCAGCCCAGCACCCGGCTCAGGGCTTGCTGATAAGGGCAGGACTTTGCTCAGGGGCAGGAACTGACGCTGTCCCCCAGGGCTTCCATGCTCTGTTTCCCTGCCATAAATCTAAGCCAGCTCCATAAATCTGCTAACATAAACTGCTGGTGGGAGCTACGCACACACAACACATGCAGTGGGGAGTTTGGAGGGAGCCTATCTTTTGTTCGTCTCCCAGTGCTGCTGGTATGTTTTTTTAAAGTTGTTTCAGAGCTGCTCCATCTGCCAAGCACTTGAGCTTTCAGCCAGCATCACCACCCAGCCACTGGGAGCATATTACTTTGTGCCATACAAGACCTTGGTGGTGGACTTTCAGATGTCTGTGGTGTTGGGATTTTGTACTTAACTGCAGAAGGACAATTTGTTCCTTGCTCTCAGGAAGACAGAACCTGAAGACATGACAAAATTTGTAGAAGAATTTAATGTTAAATGAAAAATCTGCAAAGGTTACTTAACTCAAGCTGTCCTTAAGCCCTTGTGTGTTCTAGGGAACCAAGTATCAGGATCAAGTTATCCCATGTGAATTTACCACAGATCTCATTCTTTCCTGACACACACAGAAATTTGGAGAGGAAAAGGCAATTTGAGGTTTTCTTCCCACTTATCCTGCTGAATCAAAGATTTCTCTTTACCTGTTTGGCTCCTGCTTTCTCTAATACAAATGCTGAGTTCTCCCTGTGCTTTCTCTGAAGTCTGAGCAGTGCAGCCTTTACAGATGGACCACTGGACTGATGATGGGTTTGACCCCTCCTTTTTTAAAAATAAAAGGAAAAACTGAACAGAAGAACTCAGTAGTTGCTGAAGTAGCTACTCAGCAACATATAAAGCTCCCATCTGAGGTTTATTCTTCTGGCAGAACTGTGAACGTGGAGCAGGTCCCCTAGCAGGAAGGGTTTGCACCAGCACCACCAGGATTTTAGTCTATCTTATGCTGACCCTTCTGCACATCCACCCAGCAATTCCTGCTGCTGACAGTGGCAGTGTTTTTAGGGTCACCCCCATCAATGCAGATGCCATTAATACGTCTGTGTTTATCAGTGTAAGTAATAGCGCAGTGTTAATTGTTCATTTCATCACACATTAACACTGCTAGAAGTTACATAATTCACTTCCCAGGGAACATTTTACCAAGCACCATAAACCACCTCAAGAAGAAAGAAGGCCAAGACAAAGCAAACCAGCTCCTAGCGGCTTCTCCCCTCTTGGGGGGCTGTTATTTAATCAGCTTTTATTTCCATTATTTATCATGTGGAAGCAACTGTGCCATTTCAGTGGCTGTAGCTTAAAATGTAATAAAATATGGTTGTGACAGAACAATACCTGGATCCTTCAGCCAAACCCCGCATTTCAGTGTCAGGATGTACAAAATATTAATCATCTGATGCAGCTGCTGCCGCCTTTGTGAACAGAGCACATATTTCACTGCACCCTGGCAAGTCTCTTCTCCTGAGGGCTTTTACTAAAAAGAGCCTGTGAGTTACTGAACCATTAAGGTTTCCAAGCCAGAAATTTGACCCAATATCCAGGTTTATAATGCTCTTGGAAAATATTTAAATCAACAAGCAGACCCAGACCCTTAAATCACAGCAAAATACCACCCGACACACCATTATACAACAAATCTTTTTTAAGAAGAGGCGGCTGATAAAGCTTAGCTCCTGGCATCATTATTTGCAATGTTTTATAACCAAGGAGGCCAGGTTCCTACTTACGGATTAGGTCACCAGACAGAGTCAGAAAACATTAGGGCTGACAAACTAATTCTTAGACTTCATCTTTGAGTCATGAGTTTCGCATCACTTTAATTAAGGAGAATATTAGCACAGTGCAACTGGGCAGTAGTAACAATGCTTTTCTTGGAGGGGAGCACTGAAGGGCAATCCTTCATGAGGCTGATGATGATGATGACAATGACCATGCAGTTGGGCTGCCGAGGCTGGGGCAAGGCTCTGCTCTTGCCTTGGCCTGGCACAGCAGTAGCAGCCCAAGAGAAGTGGCTCCAGCTCGCTGGAACGCTGCATCTTTTGGACAAAGCTCACGTGTCTGTTCAGCCCAGACTTTCAGAAAAAGGAATACAGAAACACAAAAGAGGATCAGAACACTTCTTTTGGTGTCAGTGTCACTTTTGATGAGAACTGGGTCATTGAAAAAAAGGTATTTCAGCCATTATATCCAATTACAAAAAGGAACCAGCATCTAAAAATAAAGCTTCGGGTGCCTGAACTATATTAAAGGCAGATAATTCACAATCAAATAGAAAAGGCCACCTTCCCCAACATGTCGAGTCTGTGTCTCCGCTGTCACTGAAATGTATCCCTAATGTGGGAGTTGCACGCAAAGGACAACAGCCACAGCTCCTGAGGGATGATACCACTATACAGGAATCTCATTCTTGGAGATTTTGAAAACAAAGAACTCCACAGCACTTCTGTAATTACTGACGCTGAACAGAACTTGTCTGCTTTGAATTTACCAGTATAACTGACCCATGAATTGGCCAAATACCTATTACCTCTCTCCAGCATCCCTCCTGTTTAGACATGTAAATGATACATCCACAGATACTCCATCCTCCAAGGACTAACAAACATGCTCAGAGGCAAATCAGTCCACCGAAACACAAACCACCCTCTGGCCATGCCCGAGTCTTCCCACGGGCTCCACACTCAGCCTTCCAGCTCTGAAAAAAGTGCCATTGTCCCTCCAGAGGAGGATGTCTCAAGGCCACCCTACATCCCAACTTAAGTGGACACTGCCAAGCCAAAATTCCTGATGGAAGTCAGGAGCAAAATACCTTTGGAACAAGAAGGTGGGAAACCGGGTGCACGACTGCACAGCCAGCGCTGGGCAGAGCCTCAAAGCTCGTCTGATACACGCGAACGTGCCAAAGATCAGACGCAGATTTGAAACACTTGGAATCGCAAAGCTGGATTGAAGTCGCACAAAAATAATCTTCTTCACGGTACATCTTGTTCTTCCTATTTCTGAAAGTGAAGGAAACGCTGCGAGAACAGCCTCTGCCATCACAGCGCGGCATATTGTATTCCCAGGAACAGCAGAAGTGAATGGAGCAGAAAAAAGCGTAACACTTTGGCATTATCACCCCCAGAAACGCTGTTTTTTCTTTTCCTAGTATGCCATTTGAAAGTTTTTTACTACACCCGTTTTATCCTCAGAGAACTTCTCTTGAGGGCAGTTTCACAGAGAGGACCTAAAAGTGAAATCAGGTTTGAGAAATTCATCCATGTTGGGGTGGATACCCCACCTCTTCTCCAGAAAAGTGTGGAGGCAATTTATCTGTGCAGACCTAAAAGAATGGGCAGGGAGGGCAAGAGGGAGAGATCCAGTCCAGCTGAAGGAGGGACATCAAACACATCAGGAAGAGCAGAACAGCACTGACACTGATGGGGCATCATCAACTGATGGGGCAGTTCTTGCTCACTCCTGAGGGAGTGCAAATTTAAAAGCTGCCTTTAGAGGATCATTACCTTACATCCTCCTTCTCTTGCTTTTAGCCAAACTCCTTTCACTCTTCTCCACCTCCTTCTGACACACAACTCTTACACACCCTGTCCACCTGCCCCTGTATCACACCCTGCTCTGTGTTCATCCCACCTCTTCAGATCCCGACACTACAAAGATGCTCATTATGTCACATTTGCAATGTTAGCCAGACTTTCAAGAGCTTACAAGTGGGATTAAATAGCAGCCAGTAGATAGGGAGTTGCGGGAAATCAGCAAGTTTTTCACACAGGCCCAATTCAGGGTAATTACTAATCAAATATTCATTACAGATGAAACCTTTTCTGACCCAATTCTCAACACGCAACATCTGTCTGCCTGCAAAAATGTGCATCATTGTGCTATGACTCTTGTATGTATAAAAAGAAGCCATTATGTACAAAAAGCTCCCCTTTTGCTCAGAAATCTTCAGACGTATTGGATAGGTTTTGCCAGTCTCTGCCTTCCTTCCTCAGCCAACAGTCAAGGAACTTGCATCACTTGTCACTGCATCTCTTCATGGCCATGGGCTGTCCTGTCCCACACTTCATTGCTTACCAAAAACTTGCCCTTATAATCTGTGGGATGCTCCTTTCTGGGCCTAAAAAGCAGGAGTGTCAGGGCTGCTTCTGAGGCTGAAAGCTCTTGAAGGTAGGGAAGAAGCAGGGGAGGGTTGTGTAGCATCTGATTCTTTCTATTCCTCTGCAAACATCTCACAGCTCCAGCCAAGCTGCTCTGTGCTAACTACCTGCTAATCCAAATTTGCTCACTGCTCATAGCTTGGCCACCTCCTCCAAGGTCTGTACTAAGAGATATTAAAAAGAAAGATGAAACTAATGTGTAGCCATTTTGTCAATGGTTAACACAGAGCAATTACCACACTGTTTGTGTTCCATAACAGGCAACAAACTCTTAACAAAGTGATGTTGTACAGAAGGCTCCTGTAGATCACAGCTGGGAGCAGGGCTGAGAGCTCGGAAGCACTCCAGGTTAAAAATAGGACAGTGCATGGAAGAGGTAGGATTTGTAATTTCTAAAAATAGTCTTCCCTAAAAGGATGCTTTTTACCTTGCTCACACATCACATGCGCATCAGGCCTCCTGGCTAGTACCAGCTGTTATATCAGGATTTTTGCCTAGTCCTAACTTATTACTTCAGAAACACGTAATCCTAACTCGCAAATTAAAAAAAAAAATTAAAGTATTTACCATAATGACTCATTCTGAGAACTACATTCACAAATGCTCCCTTCCCCCTACCAGGAGACACATTCCAGGACCATGTGAGCAAGGAAACACAGTGGCAGTCTCCAAACAACACGGCCTCTGCTTATTTAACAATTTTGGCAAGCCTCTGTTTCCTGATTCAGTGTTTCAGATTTGCAACAACAGAAGTGAGAGATTACAGAGCAGGTTCGTGTGGAGGCTGGGATAAATGTAGGTCGACCAAACTGAATTTCCTGTGAGGTGCAGGAGAGCAGTGTTGTCACACCATAATGGTCTCCAGCTGTTACGCCACCAAAATACACAGCTAACATTTAAAATACACGCATATAGTGCTTAACAGCATGTACAAAGCTGGCTGGTCTGACAGCAGGTCTGCAGGGCCGTCACTAACACAGGGCTGGGTATTTATAGAAAGCACAGAGAGCGATCACTGGGTGACACTGTTTACGTGGGCCTGATTCTGATTTCTCAACTAAATCATACCGGGATGAGCAGGATTAAATGAAACCATTCTCTGAACTCCTGCCTCCTTCTATTGCTCTGCCAGCATTCCTGCTAAACTTGATGTTAACGCATAGCATCAAAGCTGTTATTCCACAGAGCAAGGAAAGCCCAATCTGCACTGCTGGGCAGGGAAAAAGGGAAGAGAACGTGACCCACCAGACAGAGCATGGAACTAGCAACGGAGCTGCTGTTCCCAACCCTGCCACTGGCCCACAGTGCATCCCTGTGCAATGAAACCTGCCTTTTTGTGCTCTAATTTCCCACTCTCCAAAGCCAGGCTTCTCTGTTAAGATCTTTCAGATCCACGCATGTTGAAGAGCTAGACTGGTTTCTAAAACGAGGGCAGCAAAGCCTCAGGGCCAATGAAGATGCAGGGACCACCCAAGCAAAATGCGTGAGTCAGTGGAATTCCTCCAGTTTTTCATTTGCCCACAGTACCCAGTGAGCCATGACGCTGGCAGGTTGCCACAGGACTCTGACAGCAGCCGCTAAAAATTATGGGTTTGGTTCTCCCCTTCGTTTGGGCATACTGAAGTAAGAGCACTGAATGTATTGATCTATTTTTAAGCCAGTGCAGTAAGCACCAACATCTGACAAAAGTGCTGGGCACCGCAGATTTCCAAAAGGAAAAGCTGCCCCAGTTTGGACTGCTCAAAGGGTGCTGCCTTTCTCTCAGCGGGCTCCACAGCCCTGCCTACAAGACAGGTGGGATTCCACAAAGTAAGAGGTATTAAGGCCACCAGAACTGGTGTCTTCCAAAACATAGCTCTAAAGACTCTTTTTATAGGTGCTTTGACTTAGCCTTTGGCAGAATAGGTAGGAAAGACAAATATAAGCATTTCTTTTCCTCCTACCTCCTGTGCTGGCTATATTTATGCTGCCACACAGACTGTTGACAGGTTGGTTCAAATGTAGGAATACCTGAAAAAGCCTCAATTTTCTCAACAGCCTCCTTCAAGCGACAAATAAAGATAAACTACACACAGTGATGCAGCTGCTGTGTAACCAGGACTCGAGGTTTGCACTCCTGGTAGACAAGAGATGCATTTGCACTATTTGTTCCTCCCACATGAGCTCTAGGAGGTAGCTCAGGAAAAGTTCACCTGGTAGAACTTGCCTCAGGGGTTTTCTTTTCAGCTTTAGCATTTTACAGGCTGCAATGGCCTGGGAGCAACTTCAGACACAAGTCTGTCTACACGTTAATGACAGAGCACTGAAAGGAAAAGCGCTGGCAAAGCTGACGTATGATGAGCAATGTCCTGGCTCCCTGGCGACCAGGCTGGCACAGCAGTTTCTACGGCACTGGATGTTACAGCTTTGTCCAAGAGCTGAAAGATTGTTCAGGAACAACAAACAATGGAGGTCTGAGGAAGACACCTGCAACTGAGCCTGTTCATTGCACTATCTTGGAAAAAACCCCAGAGCTATCAACTCCGTGTGGGAGGAGACATTTAGCAATTCCTCTACCCTGTGTAATAAGCTGAAAGAATGGGAGGGAATTTTTGCTGACCAAAGGAAATAATTGCTTGTTCCTGGGATAGGGGTGTAACTGAGGGCCCACGTTTGTATTTTGAGGCTGAAAACAGAGCAGGTGTACTGTACAGGTTGTACTGTACCTGTGGGCAGAAACACCTACTGCATCTCATCAGATCCACCACTGAGACAGAAGTGACCATAAGGCATCAATATTCAGTAGAGTGTAAAAAGCAGCAAAAAGATTTCTGTATTCTATTTGCCTTAGTTACAGCAACAGGCAAGTGTTTGGGCAAGCAGCTCTGGTGCCATGCAAATCTGTGGCCTCTCCATATCTCCAAAGGAACTGCAAGAAAGGAATTTATTAAAGGATACAGTGACATGCCTTTGATGCTTCCAAAGCTACACTGTCTGCCTCTCTGAACAACTGAGTCATAATCACAAAGGAAACTCTTCTGAAGTTTATTTCTTCTCTAATTTGCATCTTGTTTTCCTGCTCCTCTTTTGTAAGTTGTGCTTTGAAAGCACATTTCCCTGCCAGCAGCACAGTAGAGCTGGGAGGCGAGAAAGCTCCCTCCCACCACCGCAAGGATTCCTCGCTCGCTGCCTACGTGTCTCCCATCGCTGGGCTGACCCTGCCCACTGGTGGGAAGGGGGAGCTCCCTCTCAGAGCTCACCCACTACCCACCTGCGAGGGCTCTGGAGAGATCTCCGTTCCCTGTGCTGCACCAACAACACTTGGGGATAAATTGTGCTTCGTCAGAAGGACAAAAATATAGATGCTTACTGTCGATTCACACGCAGCCCATCGCTGTTTAAACTCCTGTGCTTTCCTTAGCCTGGTTTCCAGGAGTGTGGCTGGCCTAGAGCAAACTCTGCAGCTGGCTGAGATTGCTACTCTGAGCTCAACTGTCTGACCATGACAGAGCATCATATTCTTGGGCCACAGTCCCTGCATTTGATTGGAAAAAATAATGCATTTATTAGTCAAGGCATTTAGTGCAAAAGGGCAGCGAGGTACAGGTCTGTGATAAAGCATTCCATTTATCTGACACCCTTTACACAGCGTAATGTCCTTCCATTACAAATTCCAACATCTCTCTAAGCCACAAGTTTCACTTTTGCTCTTTCCAAGGGGCCATGTTGCAGCCCTGAGGGTAATAGCGTGGTCCTACTCTGTATCCCAACCCTTGTACTTGTGACTGTGGCCTGGTAGGATGTGGTTCAAAACACATTCATTGTTTTCTGAAGGGATTTTAAATGTAACAGCATCTCGTGCTGACAAATTCCAGGGGAAAAATGCAATGGACAGGCTTAATTTTTCAATCCCTCTACTACTGCAGGCCTCTGCTTGAACCTAGAACTCATTTTTATGGGAAGTCTATTAAAACAACCAGAAGACCATGACAGAAAGGTATTTCAGTCCTGCTGTCTGCAGAGCCAGTTCTACTGTGCAGGACTGTCTACTCTGACCTTCACACTTCTCCTTCAAGGGGCAACACCTGGGCTGGACAGAGCTGTGCCCACCTCTCCAAGTTCAGGAGTGACCACGGAACTCAGTAGAACTGACAACTCCAAAATTATGCCAAGTTTTTGCCTGGGAAAGACAGCTTTATCTGGTTCCTCAAATCCCATTAATGGCTCCTTGACTACACTCTATATAACTAACTTTAAATGCAGAAAGAAGAGAAAAAAAAAAAAAGGAAAAAGAAAAAAAGAGAGATTTTAAGGAAAAAAAAAAGACATTTCAAGGTCAAAACTTGGTGTTTAATTTTTTTCATGAATAATGCAATGGCAGCAGTATGACATCGTGCCTTCTGCCCCCATCATGGTTACTCAATCATCAGAATTCTAAAGGTGTCTTTCCATCTCTCTCCAACATTCATAGGTAGATACTTGACAATTCAGTAAACTGAACTGAAATGAAAGCTCAACAGAGCACAAAATTTGAGGCTAGTTGGAGCCTTTGAACCAGACCATTATGATATTTTGGGTCAGTGAGTAGGAAAACAAGTTGGGATTGCGAAATGTCAAAGTGTAAAACTGTCAGAAAAAAAAAGATGTCAGAAACAATACACTTTCATTCCTCCCTGAAGATGGCTCTGTCTGTGATACAATACCAAAATCATTTTACACACCAGAGATCCATGAAGTCCTTTCAGCTGGAATGGCAGCAGCTGATATCTCGCTCTGGAGTGTGCACACTGAGCTTCATCACTCCTGATCTCGTGCTTCAAGAGCTGACTTCGACCATGAAATATTACTGGTAACAAAAAAAAATTCTTCAATAAAGCTAAGCTGATGGTTTTGCACTGCTGAGAAAGGGAGATGTGTTTATTTTGATCATTTTATCTCCTCAGAGATAAAACTAAAAAATTTAGAAAAAGATGCAAACATCAAATCACAGATCTTCTACGTGGGTACGGTGAAAGTTCAAGTATTTTCTTAGCTAGGAAAGACAGAGGTGCACTTTGATGAGCAGTCAAGACTTGCAGCAGTGTATTTTATTTTTTAATCAACATGAAATATAGAACCCACGGTGCCATTGCTGGAAATATTCCTCTAAAAAGGTAGCAAAGATACTTGTTAAACCCTTTAGGATAAATTGGCGCTCACTCGTGTATTAAAATCAATGACAAGAGACAGAAGCATCTGAAGCGATGCATGAGCACTCCGAAATAACTTGGCTGAAGCTTCTCCAATTAGGCAGCGCTGGGATTCAACAATTAACTTCAGCCATTCATTGTGTGAAGTATCTGGTGTAACCTCACTGTAAAAGAGCAAATAATTTGTAATTGGAGCAAGAACGCGTCCCTCGACAAAAAATTATGAGTAGATATATATGAGGGAAAAAGACAGCTTGAAGGCTTTTAGAGCCTCAGAAAATCATGAAAGATGGAGGGTTTCAGATTTCAGAACCTGATCACCAGTGAACACAAGGAATCATGATCATCCTATGGCTATTAATGGATTTATGTAAAAACGCCTATGAAAGGCTCCTGCCACAGCCCTGTGTGCCAATCCCACCACGGTTTAAGTGGAGTCTTTGCTGAAAACTTGGTGTCAATGCCAGAATAAATCTGAAGAGATGCAAATTTGAGTTTGCCCTCGGATGCCCAGTGAAGGACCACACAGAGCAACATCAGAAGCTGCAGATGTGGGGCTCTCCCCACCACCGGATGGAGAAGGACACTCCTAAGATCAGACAATCTGGGACCCGTGACCATTAAACTAATTTCAAACAGTTTAAAATGACAGCTTTGAGTTAGCATCCATTTTCTTCTGCACATTGACTATTGAAATGAGTAATCCCCTTCTTCAGCTCCCAGGAGAAAGCCAGGACAAATACACTTTGTCAATCACAATATATCATTCTGCAGCCCCAGCTTCCCTAGAGGACCTCAGCATACGAGTCATTTACTGGACTGGATGGGCCATGAACGTACACACTGTTGAAAATCATCTTGCATTCGACCCTGAGAGGACAGTTGTAATAAATATTTCCAAACTCTCATTTCTGTGGTTCCACTCCATGTACTTCTGTTAAAAAGATAAAAGGTAGGAGAACAATGGAGTTAAAATAGCCACTTGCAGGCAATCCCTAGCATGATCCATCCAGGTCAAGGATCCTGGAACAGAAATACAATGCAACAGAGGCTACAGAATAATGGACTTGATTGTTTTCAAGTGGGTCTTTCTCTCTCTAGGAAAACTGCCTTTACATAAGCCATGGAAATGCAGTGCCCTCAATTAGCAGAAGCAGCCTTTGAGTGATTCTGTTGAATTTAATCTCAGATCTACAAGTCTGCTATTTTCCCATGCTTGTTCCCTAATCAGATAAGTTATTCAGAAGGAGAGACCAGCAGAGACAATTGTCAAATGTTTTCATCTGCAGAAGTGATGCCTTGGAGAGGACCTCCACCCCACCTGTGATCACACAGCCTGTCGCCCCCTCTCTGTGCCAACCAAAGTGATGCCTTCCCAAGAAAAGAAACACCAGGTATGTATCTGGCAATGCATTACAGGCCACTTAACTAAGAGGAAGACCAAACACCAAGTAATCAAGCAGGGATGAGTCAGCTGCTGCTTGTAGGTAGCTCACAGGGAATAACTTGGCCAATTCTAATATTTATTGTATATATAATACTACTGTATTCCCAAAGAGCTTAAACAAATGGAAGAAAATATGGTTTTGCCCCAATTAATTTTGAAGTTGTGGAACTCAGTCAAGCGATGAGAGCCAAAAGTTTAGATGGATTCAGAAAGCAATTGGACAAAATAAGAATTCTCCCTTCCTGCCAAGTAACACGGTATGTGTGTGCAGACAGGAGAGAGCAGGGTTTCACTTCCCCCGCTAGGAGATGGGGCAAAAGGCAATTCAAGGAGGAGTTAACAACACACCAAACCACCAGCATTCAAAATCCCAGCCCTGGTCAGTACAGGAATTTGAAGAGACAGACACTCAGTTTATACAACCTGAGTGTACTCTGTTGCTTTATATTTGCTCAACATTTGGCCCATGGATTTTCCATCATGGAGAAGCTCACAAGGTGTGCTCCTCCTGGTGACCAAGTTTGTATTGATGGCATTGAGTCACAGGTTTGCTGACACTGATTCTGACAGGCACTAGAGAACCCCAGCAAGCCCCCAAACAGCTTTTGGGAAGAAAGAAGCACTAGTAATTTTGCACGTGCATATACAGGGAGAGCTACAGGGTCACGAACAAGCAGTAGCACAACAACAACAACCCAGATCCCAGTCCAAGGATCCTCAATCCAGTAATTCAGACATATGAGCATGAAAGCCCTTGAAGTGGATTCTGGCTGCAGCCACTGTGCTTAGAAGCGCTTTCCTTTGTCATTCCCCTCTAATCAAATGTTTTACTTTGCAGAGACAAATTGCATTCCCAGCTTTTATTTACTCAGGAACTGCTTCGACCAAGCAATCAGCTCCAACGCTCTCCTGTCAGGTTTAAAATGCTGATGGGTGAAATAACACAAGGGGTGATTCATCTTTCAAATACATCAAGGTCCTTGCAATTGCCTGACTGCTTTTCACACACCAAGGAATGGCCGGCTCAGGGGTCTGTTATTCACAACAAACAGGATTCCTCCAACAGACCTTCCCATACATTCACAGTTGTCCCACACTGTTATATATAGGCTCTTCTCGAGCTGCACTGCACAGGGTGAGGTATGGAAGTCATACATCAACAGGCAGCACCTCCGTGAAACAGTGAACGGGTTCCAGGAACATTTAGATCCAAACACCTCTCCTGTCACCACCTGTACAAGATGCTGGAGCAGCCTCTTTTTGCTCCCAGCCACAGTCAAACTGGAGTCAGACACCACAACTGACAACAAAGTGGGTGAAAACCAGGCTACAAGCTGGCCACAACTTTTCCATATCTTATTTAATTTAAAAGAAAATTTCCTATAAAAAGGTAAAAAATAATTTCAATACCGTTTTTTTTCCCTAATAAAAACTTTTTGCGAGACAAAAAAAAAAAAAAATCAATTATCAGGAAATTTGAGAGGGGAAGAGTGACTGTCAAAAAACTGTTTAAGTGGCAGAAAGAAAACTCAGTTTATGCCCTTCCTACTGCCATTGTGGGACCATGATGCAATTCACTGGGAGGCCTCAGTCCCACAGACTGGCTGCTCATAACCATTATGAAGAACGTCCAAGCTCAAAGTCCCTCCTTCTGTCCCAAGTGCTCTTTCCACCACAGAGGATGAAGCTGATGCACAAAGATCTGGATAAATGTCTTTGTTCCAGCTGTTGAGTGGACAAAGAAATCAGGGCAGGTAATTAGTGCTGGCAGCTGGCACAAATGTAACTTTTCTTTTGAGATGTGGACTGTATAAGACAGGCTAAATCTCCATCCCAAGTTCAAACCACTGAGAAGGATGCACATCAGAGAGGCTGTGGCTCAGCATATTCTCTTAAACTTCTGCATGTGGAAAAAAATAATAAAGAGGGTTCAGCACTAATTCTTTTCTTTATTAGAAGTCAGTGCAGCCCATATGTGATCCAACTTTCTGGACTCAAGACAGCCACCTGGCACCAAAGCACTGCACTCAATTAGTGTGATGGATTGATTTCTCCAAGAGGCCAAATTAATGCAAAGCATTAGTGTTATCCAGCTTGTATCAGCATCTCACAGTTCACAGAGCAGGTGACACCAGCCTGGCAACACTGTGAAGATACAGGGAAAATGTGCATCCCTAATGCTGGCCAGCTGGTCAAGCCCACAGCCAGGATTTGAGCAAACCTCGGGAGGCTGTCACGGGACCTGTGCTTAGGTAGGAAACTTCACTCAGCCCCTGATGTCAGCAACCCTGACTGCAACCTGCTAGCAAGTCTTTTCATTGCCCTCTTTCTCTCTGCCCGGTAAACCCCAGGCCTTACCTCACACTTCAACATCTGGCCAAAAAGGCCTTCTTTTCCTTCTGCCACTTATGCACAGGCAACACATTTCTCTGCTCCTCATCCTTATTCTATGCAACCTTGGGGTCCCATGTTTTGTTCACACAAGAAGTGCTTTCTGCGGCCAAACCCCCACAACAGCAGGAACGTGGATCACACTCAAAGGGACTCCTGGCAGGTCACAAAGTCTTTTCAAACTAGAAGCAGACAAAGAGCACATCAGGAACTCTCACCGTAAGCAAAAATAGCCCAGGAGACCCAACTGCTGTAACAGACTCAGCAGCTACAGCTTCAAAAATTCAGCAGAATTCTACTTTTCCATAAACCTAAAAGCATATTTCTTTTTTTTCTTTGTGAAGTCAAAAGTGGGAGCAAACCACACAAAAAGGAGGCAAGGCAGTACAGTGAAGCTCTCATCTGTGCTCAAGTTTGCAGGCATTGCTGCAGTAGACTTCACTGTGTAAGAATAATAGACTCTTCTTGTGGTATTTGGGCTGCTGCAGCTTCAGCTGAAGTACAAACATGTACTGGAAGCCACAGAAACAAAGAATAATGAAAATTAATCGTTATTTTTTAAAAGCGGAAAAAAATCAATTTGAATATGGCATTCGTGTTTGTTTTAATTTAGAACTGCGACAACTGCAGCAGCAAACTTATTACAGCCTCTTCACAAACAGACAAGTTCAGGGCAACACCAAATGTTAAATTATGACTACAGACCTGCAAAACTGCAGGTGCTAAATATACACTCAGCGAGTCCAGCTCATGTTCAAGAGCAAAGCCCTACTGACATAGCTATAATTTAAAGGAATAACATAGATTTCCAAAGAACATCAACAAAAACATATTTGTTTTGGTTTTGATGGGTACATTGGGCCAGATCAGCAGGTACAGTAACACCGAGTCTTTTACAATAACTGATGCTGCAAACTGCAGCACAGAGGCATTTTCCTCCCACCTGTGAGCTCCAGGCTCCCCAAAGTGGCTGCTCTGGTGTGATTTTGTAGCTAGCAGAGCATCAGAACAGACAGTGCAGGAACCAGCTTGGTCCTTTTGAAGGAAATTACTTGGTACCTTATTACAAGAATCAATTCAATGGTAAATCAACAGTTGTATCAAAAGCCTGCTTTACTGATAAATCGGTATTTTTTCCCCACATTATCTTTATGGCACAGGAAAAAGGAAGAAAAATAGGAAATAATTAAAATAAGATTTCACAAGTAAAATAATTTACTCAGGCAAATATCTTCAGAGACAGCCACGAACAGAACGGCTTAGCAAGGGCAGCCAAGCAGTGATCACCAAGCCAAGCAGAACAACCCCTAACATGAGGAGATATGGTGGGGTGGGGAATAAGCATCACTTAAAAATGGAAAGGAAAAAGGCATTGATGGTTTTGTAACTCAGACAAACATGAGGAAGGAAACATCTACAAATTTTCACATGGGTAAAGGTCACCAAGGCTTCTAACTGCCATGTTTCCTCCTTCCTTCTCCTCTCTCCTGCGATCCTTGCTAAAAAGGAATTTACAACCTCCTTGCAGGGCTTTGTTGTAAAGTGGCTCCTCAGTTTCCTCTTTTTAGGTTCCTTCTGACAGCCTTGCCATAGGGCACGTTGGAGCAGCACCTCACTGACAGCTGTTGCTCTGGCTCCCTTCTCAAGCTTGCCAAGAGACATCAACTGTATCAGCAAATACAGATGGGAGGGTGCAACCTACAGGTGTAACCCCCATGGCATCCCTTTTATAGGTAAAAATAATAAAAACAGCCTACGTGCAAACTCCAGTCCCTGCCTTTTTACAATACCATGTTCTGGTAGCACCTGGCCACTTCTGCTAATCCTTTGTTCTTTGGCAAAACGGAAAACAGAAGCTTATCTACAGAGATCATAAACTACAGGGCTTTCATCTCCTGGAAACTGCACACCAAGGACAAGTCATGACTGAAAAATCACCCGATGACTCTTTGCAGAGCACTGACAGGAAAACCCAAGTTCAGCCTTCCCCACATCCCCATCTGCAGAAACCTCAAATTCAGATGCCAGCCCCTCAGTCCTCAGCTTGACATCACCAATATCCCGTCTCTGGTTTCTGCTAACAAGATGCCTGCATTTCCCCAGCAGGGAACTCTTCACAGAAGAGGCAGCTCCCTTCTTCACATGAGACCGAGTGCCACCATCACTGCCCAGTGCAGATGCCACCTTCCAGGAACAGTCTGAGGGCACTGTGGTGACTCCCACTCTCACATGTAAGGACTGAATTCAAACTGGGTTTTGGAGGCAGCACCTGAGTTACGGTCTCAAAGCATTTAGGTGCCTGTCCATGGGACTGGGAGCGTGCTGCTCAACAGCCAGCACCAGGAGCAGGACAAAGAACAGCAACCACGAGCACTGATGTGAAGACAGATGGACAGAAAGGCTGCGGTCAAGCCTGTGGAGAGCGTTAGTGGGGACTGATGGGAGTGCCAGATGGCTACACAGCAAAGTTTTGCCCTCTGCTGTGGATAACAGCATTGCCCTCTGAGCAGCTCCACTGTCAGTGCAAAACCTGTTCTTGCTCAGGGTCTTGTTGATGAATATTTGCACCCTGGTTCTCCCACAGTGGTGCCACGTAATGATGCACAAGCCCAGCTGCTGCAGTGGCCACGGGGAGCAGAGGCTCCCAGCCACCCACAAATAAAGAGTTTGTCTTGCAGTTTACATCTCAATAAGCCATTTGGAAACTTGCCCTGGTGATTCCGGTATTCTGTAGACCTTGTCAAATGCCTCAGTGAGAAGCCAGGTGCCTGGCTCGTATGGATGGGAAAGGTTTGCCTGTGTATATCTGTGCATACAAGCATGGGATGATTCAGCAGCCTAAAATAACTGCCTTAAGCACTGGCAGTCAGAGGCAGATGTCTCTGATGACCTTGATACTGAATTTTTTGGAGGTCATGGGAAAACCCCTGTTTGATTTTTAAGTTACTGTGATCCTGAGGAATAACTGGAGAAATGGTCCAGTCAGACCAAATTTACACAGCTGTAGAGACACAGGGTCACCAAACCCAGTCCCTCCACACCACAGGATCTGTGATACAAAAATACCATTACTTTGTCCTGCCCTATCTCACACCCAACACCAAGCTCTCAGCCTCTGGTACTGAGGACAGCAGAACAGGGGTTGTCCTCTTGCCTTGATGCATGCAGATTTGGGCTGCCATGTAAGTGAAAATCACAGAATCAATCCACTGCAGTAGTACCATTAAAAAATACTGACTCAGAAAGCAAGTTCAGTATGCGAAGAAAAATATTTACAGCGAGTCAGTGGGGAATGCATCACTGCTCCTCATGCACAGAGTAAATGTTATTCCCACCTCGCCGTTCTCCAGCACAAGAACTCCCAAAGCTTCATCCCCTTCTCTAGGAAAGGCAGTGAACAGCACATTAAAATGGGCTGCTGCTCACAAAAATCCCAGGCAGAACTTCCAGCTTCTGCATCCAGATTCACACACTAATGACACCACAGCCACGTGGCATGTATAAAATTACAGCTCTAAGATTACAGCACCAGTGATGATATAAATAGGTGGTGATGCACAGATGACGACAAAGATGAAGGGTCAGGGATTTACGCCCTGTCAGGTGTTGCATGAGCAGATGGTGGCCAGCAGCAGCAAAGAAGCCCAAAGCCATGCCAGACAGTTTTGCTCCATTCATATCTCGAGGTCCACATCTGCTGTAAGAGTTTCCACTTCCTGAGCAGCTTCCCAGAATTGGCACAGTGGTATTTCCTGCCCACACTATCCAGAGATGAAGCTGCTGCCTGACCTCAGACATGGCAGAAGGGACGTGTCCAGACCCCCAGGAGGCACTCTAAAGTCCAGTGCTCTGCAGTGACCTACATCAACCAGCCTGGCCACAGAGGCAGGCTGCTTAGAGCTAAATGAAAGGCCTAAAAACTTGAAGATTTGGAGGATTACAAGGGAGATGAGGCTGAGTCAGGTCCTAATCCTAAGTATTTGCCTGATTTTGTGTGCTAAAATGAGATCTCTGCGACACTATGTACTGCAAGTTTTCTAGTTTGAATTTGTTCCCAACCTTTCAGCATTTGCCACCTCAGCCTCTTTCCTTACCATAAATTTCAGCACTGGAAGATGACACATCACTGGAAGATGAAGCAGTATGAGTAGGACACCCTGGTTTGGTCCTTTGGATTCAGTGTTATCTTGAGATAGAGACCCAAACACACAAACCCTCCCTTTCCCTGCTGCTCTGACAATAGTGCTCCTTCATGCCAAAAGTCAAAGCAACAAAAATCCCTAACTTCTGAGAAAGATATAAAAAAAGTTGCTTTTTTCACAACATCTTCTCGACTAGGTACATGTAGAAATATCTTAATGAGGAAAACCAGGATCTTGAGCTGTATTCCAGAGGTGCTGGCAGAATACTGACTGCTCACGTAGAAATGGATGCAGCACCACATGGCATAATCGGTCCTGCCTGACACCAGGCAGTGGTCAAACAGTCCTCAGAGGAAGAAAATGTATTTAAATATCTTAATTAGACACTTCGTCCCTGTGTTTAGTCCCACATATGTAACAGGACATGCAAATGCAAGTTAGCAGCATGGAAAGAGGAGGAGGAAGCTCAAGGGAGGAAGGAAGAGTTCACTCAGCCATAAGCTGCCCAACTAAGGACAAGAAATTCACAAGTGTGAACTTCGGTTTAAGCACCCTATTTCCATTACATTTTCATGGGAAAAGAAATATCCATGCTCTAAAGGTTCAATTACCGACAGGACAGCATCAATGCAGAAGAAGAACTCAGGTTCCCCGAAAAGTCAGGAAACCTTAACTACGGTTTAAAAACTAATCCGCCGCCGCCACCACATTGTTAAGACCCCAAAGAAATCTGTACAGGGCTTTAAGGCTTTCAAGGGAAATTTTAGACAGAGCACTAGCATTTCATGGATCAGACAATCCAATTTAAGGGTTTGCCTATGCTAGAAGTTCACTGCTTTTACTTGCCTGCAGTGGTTAGAGTGGCATCCTGCTCAGCCAGGCACGTGCCTCCATATGGGTGCAGTTGTGCGTGTAATAGTAATTGCATTTGTAGGGCTTATTCGCTTTTTGTAGGCAAAATAAACCATTCCAAATAAGACAGTGTTTCCCTCAGCCCAGCACTGGGAAAACCATGGGTACAAAAATAAAATCCCATCTCTGACAACGTGGTTTTTTATCAGTCTGTGCTTTCTAGTAGGCCAATATCTGAGCACTTGCAGAGACAGGAGGTGAGCAGAGAACCAGGAGAGAAGATAAAATACCTCCTTTTCCAATTTGCATGGATTTACTAGGGCCCCAGCAGTGATGTTTCACAGCATATTTTCCCCCAGGAATGGAGGAAATGGGCTGACATCCCACTATCTTTTCCACCCTGTGCTGCATCACCTCCAAATTAGCACTAGATGGAAATAAACTCTCTCCTAAAGCAAATAAAACATTTCCTCATAGCACAGTAAGTTTTCTTCTAGCTTGAGACTCTGTAATTTTAAATACAAACTTGCTCCCTTTACGCCAATTTCTTGATATTTATGGGGTGACCCGCAGGCACAAAACAGTATTCCCGATAACACCAACTCTTCACGCAGCTTTGACCCTTGGTCAGGATGTCCTATTAGCAGAGCCCCAGCTAACGATTTATTTGAGCCATTTTCACATGAGAAAACTTGGTTTCTCATGGTGCAAAATGAAAAGGACAGTTTCAAGTCCCTTCTCTTTCCAAACACAGTTTGGAAATGTTCTTCTAATTGCTCCTGTATTTTTCTCCAAGATGCCTTCAAAACGAGCAGTATCATCTTTTCCAGTCTGACACAATGTTCTGCCCATAAATTCCAAATGAAAAGAAAAGTTTAAAAGTAAATAGACATTCAAAAAGATAACTTTTGGTTTAGTATTTGGAACCTGCTTTTTTCATCTCATCTCCCACCAAGTGACACTTTCATTCTGGAGGATGAAAGCAAGGCGAGCCAGAAACACCATCCTCCTGCTGACTTCCCTGCTTTATCCATTTGGTTGCAAGTATCTTCTGCAAGTTGAGGTTTTGTGGGATTGGTGTGTGTTTGAGTCCCGGCACCATCCTGCCTCCTTCCCCCGCCGCTCCCGCTGCAGCCCGAGGGTGCCAGCGCTCAAGGAGCAGGCAGAAACGCTGCGCGGCACTGCCTGGCCCAAACGCACATCTAAAAAACACTTTATTAGCCAGCAGGGTTTCTGCACTCCAGCTGTTTAGCTTGTTAGTCTTACAGTGCCCTTCCCGCTCCAAACATATCCGTACTATTCCTTCTGCCTGCTGTGGCTTCTTGGATCCATGCAAACCACCCTTCCCCAGGAAACCCAGCCAGCAGGCAACACGTAACCTAGAGTACCATCCTGCTTGGCTTCCTTCTTTGTTGTTGAACTGCTCTGTGTGTTTGTGGGATCCAGAACACCCTGTTCATTAAATAACATAATTAGCTGTTTGGATCTACAGCACTATCATTAGTCTGCAGCTTTACAACACAGATCAGGGAACACGCAGTTTACAGGCGACGCGGATGCGGGGACTCGGATCACGGCTCAGTCTCAGGGCAAGCCCAAGTACTGCAAAAAGCATCCAAGCTTCCTGAGCACCCCAGTTCTGCCTCTGCCACAGAGCTAGATTCACACACTGCTTGCCAGGTAGAAATGCCATGTGCACAATCGTGGGCTGGGACAGCAGGAGAGCCCAGGCCCCCACAGCAGACCCCGGCACAGCACAAACGGTTGATTCGAAGTTTGCACAACTAGAGCTTTGTTCAAGTCTAAGCTTCCTTTTGTGGCTTCTCCTTCCACCCCATCTGCTTTTGGGTAAGTACAGTTCCTCTTATCTAGATACCCATTTCTGCATGGGGTTTCACCAGGCTGGTGGATGAGGCTTCCTTATCCTCTGCAACCTGCCGGAGTGAGGAACAGAATGGCACATGAATAACAGACACTCAGGAGAGGGAAAAAACCATCAGAAAACCAAGCCAAGGCTCACTTAGCCCGTTTGGGTTTTTTTGTATTATTGAAGTAGGTTTTCATTAGCTGATAAACACTCTGACAGTGCGATTACTCCAAGAGAAATCATCATGCAGAACAAATCAGTACATCCACAAGGCTGTCTCCATTCTCCAGCCTCCACAGGGACCACTTCTCCCATGGATAAACATAGAGGGAAAGGCGATGTTAATTCCTCCTAGTAATACTTTGCCTTTCATCTGAGATTTTCAAAGCACTCAACACTGAGCATTTGTTTTGTTAATGTTTAGAGGACCCAGGAGAGTGGAGGCCTCATTAGGAAATTGATACAGACAAGGCAGCATCATCCCTGTGCTGAAGACTATGGTCTGACCAGGCTGGACAGACCAGGTGCATCAGCGGAAATGAAGGCAAAGGAACTCGTACACAATTATCCACTGGGATGATCAGGAAGCCAATTCTGTTGCCCTGAGCCTCAGTCCTACTCACTGGATCAGACTGAACATCGCAGCCAAGCTCCCCACACCAGAGGCAGAACGTCCCCATAAAACAGACAGGAGAGGCCAAAAGAACTTTGGTTTCCAGGAAGCATGAGAAGTCAAAGAACAGACATTTATTTCCCTGGCTGGCCCTAAAGAAGGTGCCCAGACAGCTCCCTAATAAAGCTCAGGCTCAAATACCTGCACAGACAGAGCTCCACCATAAATGCCAGGAAGAAATGTGTGGAAAAGCATATATGTGAATAACAGCCACTTCTCTTTTCCATTCCAGTGTTTCCTCCCAAAGGAGAATGTCGTGTATAATACTTGCATCTATAAATAATTTATGTGTCTGAAAGAAAGAAGGCAAGGTCTTACAAATTTAGGTACCATATGCCTTCATTCACATATTTATGTATAGAAATATATATATATATGCACGCACAACACTCTGCTATCCTGGCACTCGGATTTCCACAGACAGCTCATTTCTCTCCCCTCTCCTTTCCTCCTTTGCAGGATCACAGTAATGAAGTTAGGCCTGGCAACATTAGTGAAGCACTTATTTAATCCACCCTTTCAAATTCAACTGATATCTGCCCAGATAATATCAAGAGAGCAGCTGAGGCCCCTTTGTCAGCAGCCTTGAAGGAGTCATAAGCAAGAAGATAATAAGAAATCTTATTACCAGCTTGGAGAGAAAGAGAAAATAGGGATTTGGAAGAGACATATAAGCCAAAATTGACCCTAGGCAAATGCATGTGAGTAAGGCTTTCAAACGCAGTGCATCAGGAGAGCCCTAAAATAGGGTTTTAAATGTGTACAATGCACCCAACCAATTAAAAAGGAGTTTTATCAGATGCTGGGCAGCTCTCTCTCCGTCAGGACACAGAAGCAAATATTTATCCTCAGCTAAAAAAAAAAAAAATTAGCTTTGTGTTTCACCTCCAGGACATGAATTTTTTTTTTTGTTCTCTCCCCTTCTGCAGTATCAATGAACAAAAATGGTATTCTTGGTTTATATGTCTCCTCAGAAACACAGAAACTCTTCGCATATATCTGGAGACGCCACCTAAATCTTAAAATTAATCCCAGAAGTTGGTTTCAGTTACAGAATGTTTTTGAAATAAGCAATCTTGAAGAGCAATAGCACTACATACTTGCCTGCAAAGTAACCGAAGTTACTTTATTTCTTGGAATTTCTTAAGAACCAGAGACACAGCATATTTTTATGAATTATTTATCTAGTATTTCTCAAAGAATATTGTTTTTTGGCAAATTTTGACCAATTTTTACACTTGAAGCTGCATATCACTTCAAAAAATACAAAAGTTTTGTAGCCCTGCAAAGAAGAGAGAGCCACATCAGGGAATTACAAATCGGTCACCGGCTCTGACGACCAGAATGACCTGCACAAACCCTCCTGGCAACTGCTGGGTCCGAATTAGTGATTCCTTCACCTCTGTTCTCTTCCCTTAACACAGGGCTGGACACTCCAGCACCCACCTCCCAGCAGGGCTCCAGCACACCCCGGTTTCGCACGCCCAGGGTGGGAGAGGAACCTCGGCTGGTGAAGGCACAAGGAGCCCTCATCACCACTGCATCTTCACAGCCAAGGCTAAGCAACACTCTGAGGAAAACACTTCCACCGAGATGAGCCTGAGAAGCCGAAGGGAGAAGCTGACGGCCTGTTATTAACAACAGATGGCTCTCAGTAGCGGATCTTCAGGGGAAATTGTATCATTTCCCAGTTTGGGGGCTCGGAAACCTGAGACACCGTGGAGGTGAAGCGGTTTGCCAAGGGGCACTCAGAGTGACTCTGCTCCTTCTGATTTATTAATAACTCCATCTATACTGACTCAGCTGGAAAATATGATGGCCTCTAAAGGCAGATGAAAGCTGGTTTATGGCCCAGAAAGGTAACGTCAGTTGAGCATATTTCTAAGCCTGTTTCTAAAACTAAAGTTATATTTAAGCACTCATATGTTACAGCTGATCTCGACCCAGAAGATAAAAATCTCTTGTGCTTTGCAGGGTGTCCCAGTGGAGGCAGAAACAATTACGTTTGTTTCAGTTTGGTTTTTAACCTCAAAAAGAGAATAAGCAGCATTTTAAGTTGACCCAAATACTTGGCTTCACATGACCTATTTCTGACTACGGTAACTGCACAGACATCATTTACAGGTCACCGAAGTGTGACGTGCAGGGAGGAGCACAGCGGCTGTACAGCAGCCCAGAACCCAGCCAGAAACATCCTCCCCCTGGGCCTGACCACTCACAACCTGAAGCCTCCTCATCGCCACCAACTTTGGTGCAGAATGGCCATTTCCAATGGTTTCGTTAATTGCAGATCAAACGTACAGTTAGGACACGGATCCATCCGACCCGCGAGCTTGGATTTGACAATTCTTTATAAGCTTGGGATCAGTTCTCCTTTTGGTTGAATCTAACACCAATAAAAGATTAAGTAAAGTGGCCTCCTCTGCTGCTCTGGCAAAGAACAACTTCAAGCAGCAGCGGCTGCAATGAGCACAGCTCACCCCTGCACTTTTATCTGCCCAGCCAGGGGAGGGAGTGGACTGCTGAAGGTGACGATGGATCTGCTCTGCATCAGGTTTGGCATTTAAACAACAAAAGGCTCAAATTTGCAAGGGAAGTACGGACTGAGACTGCAGTCTACTAGGCAATGCAAACATGGCATATGCTGCTGCAATAGGGTCCTTATAGGGACTGCTATGCAACCCCGTGCTGTTCCCACTCCTGCACCAGCCCTACGCCCATGTGGTCACGTCTCTGCCCGGAATACACTTGGGAGCTGTGCTGACTTGGTTCAGCTCTGTGCCTAATCAAAATTAAAAGCCTCTTAGAAAGACTGCAGTCTGCCAAGACTTCAAAGGAAAAGGTTAGTTACACTGCAGGACTACCTGCAGACCCAGAGGAACGAGATTTTCTTTTACTGTCATAACTGAAAGTCCGTGCCTGCGTGTCATGGCAGGAATATGTGCAAAGAGCTCCTTTACCTCCCCATGTTCTGCCCAGCACCAAGGAGTTATCCCTTCCTCCAGATATCTGTCCCTAGCAGTTTTCTCCCACAGCTGCTGCATCAACAAGGCACTTCTCCAGCCCTGAGGATCTGCTTCTCCTCTTCAGTCTCTACAGTCCAGAAGCACCAACTTTAATTGCTGACAGTAATGGTGGATGTTTCCTCTCTTCACACACCCATCCCCAGACCTTGCCTCACCAGTCCCCTGTAAGCACTTCACGAGGTGCTCCCTGGGATCAGGGGGAAGGGAACTGCAGGCCTGTGTGACACTTCTTATCAATCACATTTGTGTCCTGCAAGTGGATGTTTTTGAATGGTATTTGAGAAGTTCCTGCATTCACTGACACATTTTGACATTCTTCTATTGACATCTAAAGATGCAAATAGATGTAGCCTGGCTTTCATGGACATCACTCCACGGGCATCAGATCCCAAAGGGAGGTGACGTTTGAGCACAAGTCGGTGTAGACAGTAGGTGCCACAAGCCTCCCTTATTCTGCTGGAAGCTTCATACCCTCCTGACTTTGCACATCCTTCCCTTCCACAGGAATTCACCACATGCCCATCCTAACTGGAGCCTCCCTGACCAACTCCAAATTAAATCTAATCACCAGCTCGTGCCTAAATGTGATTAGTGTCCAGGAGTGGCAGGAAACAGGGAGCATTCTATAAAAGTGAGATCAGGGCCAGACTGGATAAAACTTCATAAAAATTATCTCTGGAAATAAGTGTACTGAAAACAGAGGCTCCATAACAGGGTAAAATAGCCTGTCCAGAGCCTCTGTCCTGAATTTTGTCCAGCTGGTATAAAGTTCTGTATACTACACTAGGAGTAAGACGACAGGTAGCAGGTTTTATCCAAAAAGCTTTAGATGGATGATAAAGCCAATGCAGGAGATAAAGACAGGCAGAAAAGACAAGGCATAAGGAAAAGTAACAATCAGCTACCACATCAAAGGGGCAGCCCAGCCATGCTTTTCAGACAGAGGATCCTCTGTCATGCACAGTGTTTCCAAAGGCAAGGATTGCAAACCCGTGCTGGTGCCACTGGAGCATTCAGGGAAGCCCACCGAGTATCTGATACCAAGGAAAACCCTGCATACTCTGTCCTCGTCAATGGGAACAACATTTGGGAATTCCTGTCATGGAATGAGAAGTCATCACACCTTCATCTGCACAGAAGGCACTCAGCCTTCCTCTCATGGCCTCCAGAGCTGTACAGAGGCATCCAGAGAAGAATGCAGTTGAAAAAAGGAAAATAAACATCAGCTTTTCTGTTCTGGAATGTGGTTCTTTGCATAGCTAAAATATTTTTGGCCACATATGCAAAATTCAATTTAGATGTTCCTCAAGTTCAGTTTTGACAATCAGAGAACTTACTTTTATATCCTGACTGACCCTGTATTTTCAGGGAGGGTTATGTTAGTTTTGGCTATAAAATACTGAGTATCAGCTGTTTATGGCACAAGTGTGGACAACTATCCCACTTCCCTAAATTACCACTAGATCCCTGGGAAAAGCAAGCTTGCTTTTACAGCAGCAAAGGAGACACATAGTAGCGCTGAAGTCTGGCCATGACACCAAGGAAAACTAGTCAGAGTTAAGCTGGCACTCTCTCCAAAAGCTTGAGTAGAGCAGAGGTGCCTGGAAATGAAGCGAGGAGGGGCTGTTTTTTTCTGTGCAACAGCTGGGAAAAATGCTACAAGCTTCTTTTCAAGGCCAGCCCTCATTTAACTGAAAAGATTAGAACAAAATCAAACAGTAAGCCACTCCCAAACTGACAGAGCTGGAGGACGACGCATGCAAGCAAGCAGCCTGCCTGCAAAAATAAGACAGCTGAAGAAGCAATGGCTGTATTTTCCTCCTAGAAAGCAGCCTGGGGAGTTAGACATAGATAGGCTCTGCAAAACTTTGGAGAATATTATCTCCCACTTGATCGGCATCCTTTCCCACAGCAGAATTAAAGAGCAGCTTTCAGAGGATGGCTGTGACACTACAGGGAGGCAGCACGACAGAAAGGCTCCAGCCTGGATGGCAGAATCCCCCCCAAATGCCACCCCACCGCCTAACCGGCCCTCCTACGTGTGAAACCAAACTGGCTGGCAGCTCTGGATAGAGTTGTAGGAAGCCAAGGAGAGAAAAAACCCATTTACAAAACACAATGTTTAGGAAGAGCTGTAGCATCTTACAGTGACACAGTTTTACAGAGCAACTGATTAAGCCCAAGCAGGATGCAGGAATTCTGCTCCAATCTCATCCTCTGTGCCAGTGCTATAAAGGCAGAATTAAAAGCAGTAAATAAGGACTGCTCTGCCTCCTTGGCATGAAGGATGCCCAGTTGGTGGACTGTGCCACTAACTCATTTGGCACCAGGGAATGTGACTCTTGGGCAGATGACAACAGCAAAGGCGCTGACTGCTCCCTCCTCCTCGGGGCAGGGTTACAGCTGTAGGACCACGGACAGCCCAGGGGAAAGCAGAGCATCCCTCCTCTGCTTCCTCCATCAAATGAGCGGAAGGATCAGGTTTAAAACATGGACCTCAGTAAGAACTTTTTGGATTTTCTCCCACTTTTACAAGTCTTCCAAATCACATCAAGCGGCACATCCCTGGTTTCAAGGAAGTGCCACATCTTGAAGCACTTCAGGTTATTTTTGCCTTGACATCAAGTAGAAAACACATGGATAAATTGAATACCAGTCGTTGCCATGCCCATTAAAGCATCTGACAGTATCCTAAATGATAGCATTTCACCACCACAAATAAAACCTTCACTGAACACAGGAAATGTCCAGCCATAGCCCGTGACAAACAATTAGAAGCAGTGGTTTGACAGACATTTCCATCCTATTACCAACTCTTGCTTTTACCTCTTTAAAAATATTACTCAAAGCCCATAACACCCTGTAAGGTTTTATAAACAGGGAAAGCATAATTGAAATAATTCAGCCAGGGCCTTGGAGGAGCAGTGCAACAACTGGACTACGATCCAAGCAATTCTTCTCTAACCCTCCTCCCCAAACATGAGCTCATACTTGGTTGCTAAGGATTCAATAACAATTTTTGCACCACAAAAAACTAGCTGTCTTTGCTGACAGAGCTCCCATCCTGCAAACTGTATCATTGTTGCAGGAATGCAAAGGAAAATATCCAGTGAAAAATTAAACAGATTCTACCAAATGCCTCAGCTCCATACAAAGAGCAGATGTTAAAACCTTCAAGTGGTGTCAAAATATCTCTCTCAAAAGTGGCAGGTTTTGAATGGCTTGGTAATTAAAAACTCTGAAGATTGTTGGCTTTAGTTCAGCACACTTCACATTCACAGAAAGCCTTATTTCTTCCCTCCACAGTGCCAGATATTGATGTACCGAGATATTTAAAAAGCCAGTCAGCCACCAACTTCCATGAGAACGTGGCAGAAAACCAGCAGTGCTAAAATCCCAACATCTGCAGAGTCTGTTCACGTATCATCAGTCTGCCTGGGTAATAAAGAGACAGAAATCGGCAAAATCACATAAACCCACAACCAGCGTTCACACCTTGCAGGTGAGGGGAGGGTTTCTCCCCACCAAACAAAGAGCAGAGGGAGCCCAAGCAGGACGTGGAAACAACCAAACCCCAGTCACCTCAGGAGCCAGGTACTGGCCAGGGGGAGCTCTCTTTTGAACATACTGAATAGGAGGCTCCAGAGCTGTCACACCTTGGCCAAACTCCAACGCTATTTTAAGAGGAGATCTGTGTATATTCCTTACAGGATATACAGAGCATCCTGAAACATGCAAACTCCCCCATAAATATGCCATACATCAAGGACAAAACCAAGTCCTTTTTTAACATCAAGAATGTTTTCCACACAAAAGCCATGTTATTAATTACAGTTTTTCCCTAAAGTGGCTCACACCAAGGGTTAGTCATATACCTCCCATTGACTCTAATGAGAGCCTTATGGCTAGAACAGCAACAGCTTTTTCCAGAACATGGTGGGTGGAAGCAACTTCTATTTTAATAGGCCAAGAGTAGCGAGAAAGACAGAAAAATCAGAAAAAAAATTTCCCTCTGCATGTTTGGAAGGGGAAGAGATACATGGCATATGTGTTCTTTGCCTCATTTCAGGGACCTGAAATGCATCTTCAAATTAGTTCTTAAAGCTTTTCACCAAGACAATAAAGTAATTTTCAGAAGAGATGTTGACCTGCTGCTTCCTTTAGGATGAACAACTTCCACACTGAAAGGACAACACCAAGATACAAGCATGGAAGCTGACAACACATCTTGGGCTTCAGAAAGATCTTACAGAAAATTATACACATTGCCAGTGGTTCAAGGCTGGCATATCTGGATTACCAGAGCTAGAGAGAAAAAATAAAAAGGCTTCTCCAAAGAGCCACCACACTTCAAGCAAACTTGAATTCTGAAATGGAAACTCACCCCCTCGAACCTATACTTAGAAAGAAAATCCCTAAAAAGTACAGTCTGAGATTTCATGTAGGAAAACTGGAAACAATCTTGTAACTGAGGATTTTCAAAACACTTCTGAAGCTCCTCAAAATGCCTGAAGCTCAGCTGTTTGCAAGCTGACAAGCTGGGCAACAGACATGAGAACTGGGTTGTGAAGGGTATTTTAAAGCAGAGGAGCCTCCCATGGTGCACACCTTTGAACAGGGACACGGGAGCCCTACAAATCCCACCTCCAGAGCAGCACACGCAGTGGGAGCCTGGAAACCCAGACTGCTGTAAAGCATGAAGACAGCTCGACTTTGAGCTTCTTTTTTTTTTTTTGACAGTTCTGTTATTCCACAGGGCCTATTAAGAGTAACCTTAATATTTGCATAAGGTTTCAAAACTCTGTCCAAACATCAGTTAATCCTCTTAACAAATTTGTGAGGTAAGCAAATGAGTATTATCATTTCCATTTCATGGATGACAAAGCTAAAACACATAAAGGAACTCAAAGCCACTATTTCCAAACGGGCAGGTGAACAGAATGAATGAATGAATGAAAGAGTGAGTGAACAGAGCATCCTGAAAGCTCTCAAGAGATCTCTTCCTCCAAACAATCACATCACTTGCAAGTGTGGTTAAGAGATTCAGCTTCTCCCTGAAGGAGCAGGGCACGCACACCTTCATGCAGAGGCTGATACCTGACACTCATCTTCATGTGAGAGGTAAATTCTGCTTGGATTTGATGGCATTAGGCAAAAAGCTGCTTGGCGAGCACAGCAAGAGGTGGGTCCTGGGATCTTGCTCCCAGGAAATATTGAAAATTACTCCAACAAGCACCACTTCAAATCTCCCTGGGAACGGCTCAGCCCTTAAAATCCAAAGCTCCTATCTGTTGATACACCAGTTATGGCTGGGATGGGATGTTTGAATCTCACCCAGCAGTGCTCTTCCAAGAGACTCCAGTGGTTCCTTCCCCAGGGCAGGGGAGCTCATTTGCCTACAGCTGTACACAGCAGAGGTGGTCACCAGTCTTGTTTTCCTATCTGGTTCATTTTGAATATATTTGTAAGGGCACTGAAGTATTTGAGCTGGGCATTTTATTGTCTTGCTCTCATAAATCCAAACAAACATCGCACCTGCTAGAAAAACTGATTAGTTATTAAAAAATACAAACATGAGCAAACGAGAATTTACCTTTTTTTTTTTTTTCTTTTAAGACCTCAAAACATGTCCAAAAGTCCTTAATGCCTGAGAGGATAAAACCCCAAAATGAACAGTATAACAGAGGCAGCACGGGCTAATTTATATGAGCCAAAAAACCTTCGTACAGAACAGTGAAACAGGTTTGATCATGGGCCAAGTTGTGTTTCCTGGGCTGGTGTGTGATTATCCAGCATGACTTTGCACTACAGCACAAGGGCACGGGTGTGAGCTACAAGAAGGTGCTGCAGAAAATCACAGGTGAAGAGCCAAAGGCTGAGCATCTTCAACAAGAGAAAAAAACCTGCATTTCCGGTACATGAAGCTTTGAGTTAGGCCAGAGTTTTAAACTGTGCTGACAGGGAGGAGAACAGTAAATTAATGGTGGTTGATTTTTACTAAGCAAGAACCTCGTACCTTACATGCTTTTACTGCTGAAATAGAAACAGATTAGACGTATTAAATTGATGACAATGACACTTATCTTGAGAGTCAAGACGCAAAGTAACAAACACTGATTTGCTGTCAGAAGCACATGGAGCAAGACTTAGATTTTCATAAATTTCAGCTGTTGCTCAGGCAACAGCCACTTTTAAACAGCTACCATGCAGAGAGCATTCCCACAAACCCAGCCTGTAGCACCTCTGACTCAGTTTACTCACTGCAAGCAGGGATGGGAACCTCAAGGTGAGAGAAAGCAGCATTTCATAGCCCCTGTGTGAGGAAAGCTTCCCTGGGGCCACTGAAAAAGCTGATGCATCCCAGGGAAAAAGCTCTGCTGATCACTGTGTGAGCAAGAAAGACCCGGATCAGGCCTGTTACCCTCCCTGGGTAGCGGGATGATGTGGCAGGGCTGCAGGGAGGACCTGCCCTGTGGCAGTACAGTTTCCTGCAGTTGTAAAAGCACCACAGACCAGCCCTGCCAACTACAACAACTGACAGACAAGAAAAAGTTCTTCCTGATGCCTGAGGCTACAGAGGCCCTAGAAAACAGCTACCAGGCAGGAGGAGAGCTTGCATTCCCAATTCCCCGCCTCTCACTTTACTGGAGTGTAGCCTTTCCATCCTCCAAACACATTAGCTTGGCTATTAAATTTTCCTCCCTCCAATTCTCACTGCCCATGGAGAAGCAGCTCCTTCCCTGCCAGCCTGTTCCCACTCACCTGATCCTTTTGTTTCAGCTCATTATGACTGTCTGCGTGGGAAGGAGAGCTCAGTAAATGAGTACCAAGTGTGTTATTCTCAGATTTTTCTTTACATTCTGTAGCAAGGTGGCACATGCACATCAGCACATTTTCACTTTTCTTGCTGAGCAGTTTGGACAGAGCCGGAGAGTTCTTTGGGATGGAAACCTGGTAGCAAAGCTCTGTTTCAGCCTGTTCTGCTCTCAAAGCATAAAGCTGAATTTCTTCCCATTTATGTATTGTACCCAAAAAAAGGTATTTCTTCCAGTAACTCTTAATGCTCAGTGTATACAGTGGCCTGCTTTGCTCTGCTTACTGTAACAACAAAACCCTCCCAATCTTTATTTGTTTCCTCTGATTAAATAGCCATAGAGGCTTCTAGACTTGGACACCATTAAAATCGGTATTCTCCACTAGTCAGTAAAAGGTGCCTGAAGAACTGAAAGGGGTAACAGGGCATAAATGATTTTTCGGTGGCAAGTCCCACTGGTCTGTACAAGACAGAGACGAGATTGGAAATTGTGTGACCTTATGTAAGGGTTGTAATTTCACAAACTGGAACAAGATCTCTAAATTAACATTTGCAGAAGAAAAAGGAATCGCAATCAAAAAAGGACTAAGCGTCCCTCTTGCCACAGGTGAGACTGCAATAGGCTTGCAAAGCAGCCTTAGGGTGAGGCCAGGAGACAGAAGGAGAAAGAGATTCAACTGTGGAGCCAAAGCAAAAATTCCCAACAAATGTTGCTCTGATTTGCCTGTGCAGCAGCACTCCAGTTACCTGGAGTGACCCTACCGAAGGAGCCCAGCAGCAGCGAGGGTTATGGGGAGATGCTGTGGCCAGATTCTCGTAGAAATGCAGGGTATTTTATCAGGTTAAAAAAAGCACGAGACAAAAGCGCACGTCAGTAAAGCAGCAGCCTTCCTGCTGACCCCGCAGAGGTAAAAAGAAAAGGCAGGAGGGTTTAGCTGAAATTAAACAGACAGTGGATTAGTATGGGATTTTTATCCTTGACCTGGCTTTCTCTCTTGCAGACAGCTTACACCCAAACACATTGGCAAAAGAGAAACTGGCAGACAAGTAATACAGTTTTGCTCTGGCACAATCAGAAGAAGGAAGGAAGTTATCCACGCTTTACTGTACACAAGGTAAAATTAGTTTCCTGCAGTTATAGAAAAGCTTGTCCCTCCTCCTTTCCCAAAAACACCTAGCAGTACTCAGTGCAGCAATACCAAGTCTTGTACAACCTTTCTTCCACTTCCTCAGGAATAAATAAGAAACCAAACAATTAAGTTTCTCTTTTTTCTTTTTAAATTCACATCCTCCACACATCCAAGATTTATATTTGAAAACAAAGAGCTGCAGAAAGTGCTATGAAGGGTTCTCCTCGGCCACTTCAGAAACATGCACATGAATCAGAAACGAGCCCTAGGAAGTTTGCTGCCTTTCATTCACAACAGGAGGCTTTCCCTTTCCCAGCCCCTTTTCAGAGACAGAAGCTGCATCAATAACCACTTCATCCTCCACTCCAGGATGAGACACTGTGGGCAGGAGTTGGCTTTCAGTTAAAGCCCCGTCCGGAGCGTTTGCTGCATTCATCCTCGCAGCAGAGCCTGCAGCCCACCCCGTGCTGGCAGCCTGTGGCAGCAAAGCTTGCTTAAAATAGTTGTGTATCTTATGAACTACAAACCAGTTTCGCTTCAAGTGCTCCAGAGACAGCAGCTACTTCAAAACTTCTTCAGAGTAGGTTGAACTTGCAAGGTCAAGTGGTAACTTTGGGATTTTTTTAAGCTGTGGCATACAAGAAAGCCTTAGGCAGCTCTCATTTTCCTTTCCCCATCCCAATCCTATGCTGGCACTGCATCCCAGCAGGATAAGGCTGGAGCAGCCCCAATGCTGCTGTGTTCTGCATCAGCCACCTCAGCACCTGTTTGGAACCCCAGGGACCAGGAGGACTCCGAGGTCCCCACGGCACCAGGCACAGCAGACTCATGCAATCGGAGTAAGAGGTGGCTCTAGGGCAGCTTTGGGAGGCAAAGCTCTCCAGCTCCAGTGCCATAGCGCTGGGAGACGGTGACATTTCTGCAATGCGAAGGCTGATGCAGGCGAGAGGAACAGCAGCAGCAAGGCGGCCCCTCCATCCCCTGACTAAAGATACACCTCATTAATTGCTGTGCAATGAACTGAGATTGTCCCTTTTCTTAGTGTCTTTCATTTTGAAACAAACCCCAGAAAAATCCTTGCTGCTGCCTTGGAATGTTCCAAGCAAACAAAACTTTGACATATTTCCTTTTGAAGCTTTTCCCCTCCCCTTCTTTTTTTTTAACCCTTGAAATATTGACCTTCTACTCAGTAAAAGTGCTTGATCTTGCACATATCCCCAGCTATAGTCCTTCCTTATCCCCAACTACTGTGCTCCTGAACAGTTTAGAACTCCACCAGTGTTTCTAGGATGTTCCAAGGGAACAGCATAAAACCAAGGTGTGACCTGAATCTCAGGACAGTGTGTTCTCTGAGCAAGCTACACCTGCCTTTCCTGAGAATTTGAAAATAAGGATGACTTTGCTACTCTGTCACAAATCCCTAGCCAGTATTTCACTTTAGTGGACTTAAATTGCTCTGGCACACAATGCAGCTGAAGGAAAAATGCTCCCCTGAGCAGCTGCAGTTGCTTGCTTTAAAGCAGAATAATCCTGTGTAGCTCCTCAGGATGGATCACTGGAAACTGATTCTGTGATGTTAACAACCCATCCCAAGATGACACATGTAATCCTTTGGCCCTAAAACAAAAGCAAACTGAAGCCAAAGGGGACGTTCTCCTTCAGGCTCTGTCATCCTCTGCGAACGCAGCCCAGGAGATGTTTTGCCCAGTTCTGCATTGCAAACACCTCTACGAAGAAGTGAAGCAGTAGATGAACATCCCATAGAAGCATCCTAGCGTGACTCTGAGGACAAAACACGGCTCTGACACTTTTGACAGGGGAGGTAGCAGAGAAGGAGAACTGCACAAGTGCTCGTCTCTAGGGCTGTCCCCGAAGCAATGGCTCAAGATTAGCTCACACGAACTGCTGGAGCAGCTGAGCTTTCTGGGGTCAGAGAAGGAAATTTCAGTCCTTAAGCAGTTTTGCTTATGCGAGTCAGATGCTCTTGAAGCAATCTGTGCACACATGTGCATTTTCACATGCAGCCCCTTGCCCACACATTGATTAGCAGCAGCATGTTCTGTCCTTCCTCCAGCTCTTCAATGCCAACACTGCAATTGCAATTCAGCCCTGTGGAAAAGAGGAAGCTCTTACAAAGCAGGGGGCAATCGATACGTGACAACTATAATCCTCCGCTCAATAATTACACAGAATTTACACTGCTGAGTAGGCTCCCTCCATTGATTTTTACAAAAATATTTACTGCAGCAGGAATACAGGTGTAAGGCTAAGTTTTGAGGCCCTGTCTTTTCAGTGCATTGATTTCAAAATAATAACCAATTTCATACTGTGCAATGCTTTAATACCTTCATTCAGAGACACACCTCCACGCAGACCGTGCCTCTGCCTACAGTGTTCTTCTCCCTCTCCATTTCTCTTCCTTTGTTCAAAAACCCCAGTTCAGCAACTCTTAAGCACTTACCACAGTCTCAGTAAATGAGTCATGTTGTAGGAGGCCTTGAGTGCAACAAGAAAGGACAACATCCCTGGAATCCTGTCAACCAGCTCCACCCAATGACACAACTGAGGGGCTGTGAAGATGACTGCACAACTGCCAGAATGTCTCAATGCTAGACAATGCTCAGGCTGTTAATCACACTGTCAAAAGAAAAACGAACAAATCCATCCTGACACCAAAAAATCTCTCCAAATGTGTTCTGCAAAACTTGGGGGGCGAGGGGACGGATTAAGAAGGGAAGAAATCATCGTGATGTCACCATCCAACTCCACAGCAAACCTGTATCATGTCAAATGTGAATGTCTGGCCACCCAGCTTTAAGAACAACAGAAAAGAACCGGACTAGAAAAGACAGACACGATGATACAAGGAAGCTAGAAATATGGAATGGAAATATGGAAGGAGAGAGCCACTGGTTTGGGAACCTAAGATGAAGACAAGAGATGACTGAATTGCGTGGAAGAGATGAACAAAACATAACTAGTCTGTCAGGGCTTGTGGGTACCCAGGCAGGAGATAGAAAAGAGATCTAAAAAGAAGAATTTAATCTGTAGAATTTGCTGCTGCAAGATATTACAAGGCCTAAAACAGAAATCAGCCTAAAGTCAGGTTAGATGAATTTGGAAAGCATAGAGTCACTAAATATGGCAATGGTCCAGATGGAGCCTCCAAACCAAACCACTGAACAGCCAGCACTGGTTGCAAATACCCACGAGAGGATCATCCTTGCGTTCTTCCACCCTTGAACACTTGTTGCTGGTTCCTATTTGAGACAGGCCAAGAGGGACTCTGGCCACAGCTGTCTCCAAGTTTAATGTAGCACAGAAATCCCTGAACTATTGCCAGTATCAATGGCACAAATGTGTGTGTGAGAGGAAGGGCAGTTCAGAAGCACCAGGGAAAGATGGACATGAACTCCCCTCAACTTCAAGGAATAAAATCACCATTTAATTACTTCCTTGCTGTTGCTGCTGTCCAGAAGGAAAGAAGAATATAGGCCAAGAATCTATGACTGCTTTTCCACAAAACACCAGTGTGCAGCAGCTTCTGTGGACTCAACAAAAGATACTGCCTCTTTCTCTTTAAGGAAAGTGAGAAAGGAAAGTGTAAGCCTTCAAACCAAGACCAGAGGTCTGGACCCAAACTAATAAATCCCACTGGTATATACAGATGAAGGGTAGGTAGCTACATGGTACTCTGTATTCTCCTTTTCATTGCATTCAATTTCATTTTCTAATTTTCCATATGATGCAAAGAAACTGCAGTTTAATTCCACGAGAAAACAAAGACAGAAGGTCAATACTGCATAAAAAGTCTCACTTCTCTTGGTTTTCTCTCCCGAGAACACTGATGCTACTAATGCACCATGAATTTCATAAGAATGACTCATTATCTAAGTAATGAAAGATTAAGTTTTTCTTCCCCCTCCTTGAACTTCTGCAAGAGAGGGTTTTTCAGGAGCGTGATCAGGGTGACTCATTGTGGAGGGCGCAGGGGCCACAGCTGGACGTGCAGCTTGTTTCCCATCTTGGAAACCCCTTCCAGGTGCCTTGCAGAGCTGTGCAATGATAAATGGCAGATTAGCATCTGACATGCTAGAGGAGAGCTTGTAATTACCAGCAAAGCGGAAAGGCAGAGGCAAATAATTGCCTCTCTTCCAGGAGACAAACATTATAAAGGTTTATTGAGCAATGTTTCTTGGGGTGGCAGTGGTCCCCTTCAACACCTCCTGTAAACCCTTCTTCAATTTTCCCCGTGCTGGGGCCACTCCAAAGCCACAAGATAAACTGTCACAGGAGCAGAGAAAGAACAGTAAGATGAATAAAACCTGGATCCAGGCTACAGAGTAATAAATATTTATTGCCTTTCCTTTCTGCACATTGTGGAAACAGATGCAAAATGAAGTTCAGTGACTCGTGGGAAGCGAGCCAAACCCAGCTTTGCTGCTGCTGCGAACAAGCAGAGTCACAGGAACGGCTCCTGGCTACCCTGCTAGTGGTGCAGAATTTGTCTGTCCACCCAAGACCTCCTAATCTCTAAAATCCCTGTTCCACTCCACACGTACCAGTCCCCCCACAGTCCCACATGCTCCTCTGCCAGGCAAGACAACACACTGACAAGTGGCCCTCTGAAACATTGGGACGTGGCTGCTTAGTCCTCAAGTATTGCAAAGACACAGTAGCTGCTGCTGCTTTGTCAGGAAGCCAAAATTTTAATAGCTTCTTTTGTCCAAGGCCCAAACATCAGCTCCTCTTCTCGTGTGATGAGAACCTCTCTTTGTACCTTCACTCAGCATTTTCAAGGAAGCCTGTTAAGTTCTCTCAGGCCTTTTTCAGCACAACTGTGTGCTGAGGAAACTGTTTGTTCTCTTGTCGCGCTGCCAGAAGCACACGATTACTACAAAAAGCCACACAGAAAAAACCACAACTGCATTTTGTTTGCTGGCTTTCATATTTTCTTCCCAGATTAAAGGCAAGTCCCACCATCCAACACACAGCTAAAACAAAACAAAAAAAAAAAGGCAACTGCAATATATAGGGAAGTGGCTTAGGACCAAATGATGCCACAAAATTTAAATATAATAATCCCAAAATCAAACTTGTCTCATATTCAGTAACCTGGCTTCAAAGGGATGGGTGAGAGTTATAATTTCCATCCTTTCTCAGCAGATTTTGGTTCTTCTGTGTAATCACTTCTAAACTACCACTTCCATCTAATACCTTAAGTTCTTACTGGCTCCCACTTCACGGGGTGACACAGAGGCACAAATGGATATTTCCAATTATTTAGCTGACGATGCATCAGGCAGGGATTGAATCTGGAAAACTCTCCGTGAGCAGTTCAGGCTTTGAGCACCCCATTCATCAACAGGGTGGTGAAGACCAGGCAAAGCCCACAAAACAGATGGGGTGAGGGAGAAGGATCCTTCTCCTGAGTGGTCATTCTAAACAGCCTCACCAAGAGACCATCAGGCAACAAGAAGTTTGCTCCCAGGACACAATGTTTCCTCAAAGCAAGAACAGGTGGGGAGACAAAACAGGCTATATTTAAATTGTTCAGGATGCATGTCTTTCCTTAAATAAACAGCTGAAGCGCATCACAGGTTACCAGAGGACATCAGAGAAGCATGAAACATGAAACAGTTCAAGGAAAGAGAGAAAAACCTGGGGCAGGGCTCGGCAGTGCAGACACCAAGCAGGTCTCCGGGCTGGAGAGGAGGAAAAGCTGAACATATAAAAGACTTATAAAAGTCTGCAGGTCCCATGGGAGCAGCTGGTGAGACAGGTCAGTGCAGTTTCACATGCTCACAAGAGGCCTCTGCAAACAGCAGCACCTGCCAGAGGCTGGGAGCTGCTGCTCTGTCCTCATGCACACTCTGCCCACTGTTTCCTAATGCAGTTTGGTTTTTTTCCTTCCCTTCCTCCATGTCTGTAACATCTCCAGTTGACTTAAAAAGTCACTTTCTTTTTGTGGAAATATGAAAGCTCTCCATTATTCAGCACTTATTCCACATGGATGAAGGTCGACGGCCTCCTTAAAGAGCTTTCCCGCAGTGTGTAACATCAATAGCTGCACCAAGATGAAATTAATTTCATTTTCCGAGATCTTACTTTTGACACTGAACGAAGTGCGTGGGATGGGAAGGAACAGCAGTAACAATTCCTTGCATGAGTCAAGGGGAATTACACCTCAGGCACCAGGACCAAACCCACAGACCATTTCTGCCCTCTCCTCCAGGGCATGCAAAGGACTCTGGGGTGAACTGGTCCACACTGGTCAGCCCCAAATCCCAAACTCCTGAATACTTGTAAGTCGCAGCCAGGACCCCTCTGTCAGCGACATTTACAACATGTGAGTGTGTTGGCAGGAGACTTGAGGAAGTCTTAAAAATGCTTAGGAGCTTAATGAGGTTAATTACTAGGTAAAAAAGTACTTTAGTCATTAGAAATAAAACACAAGAAACAAACTGTCCACTTAAAGGAGGGGAAAATGAGAATAAATTGCAATGGTTTCAGCATTTAGAGCCTGTGTGAGCCCCCTGCCAAACCAATCCATACCAGCTTTAATCATTCAAACAACTGATCTTCTGAATCTGGATGTTTTTGACTGAATAAAACATAGTGACACCACTAGCTCTGCTGGGAGTCCTGGTGGGATGGGACATCCCCCATTAGTCCCCCACAGCCAGAAAAACACAGAGCCAGACCCTTAGTCAGGAGCAGTTCTCCAGGAAGGACACGACAAAGCCACCGAGGCTATGAGGCCAAAACCAAAACACACTTGGGGTGAAAAAGGAGAGAGTCTGGCAGCAGGCAGCTGCAAAGGAAAGAAGACTGAGCCAAAGCAATGTAAAGATTAAAAGGAAGGTGGAGATTAAGCACTGCTGTGACCTGCCCATTTTAGCGTGAATAAAGAAAGGGTACAGGGAAATACAACACCAGTGCCCTGCTTCCTGCTGTGCTGACCTGCCCCTGTTTAGGCCACCAGCATTAGATGGTATAAACAGCCCAAAGGAGATTTGCCCTCATCGTGTAGAAATCATATGCCATTTAGAAACCCTGGCATTAAATTGACTTTGCTATTCAACAGCAAGCACAGAAGGAAGATAAATAAAAAGCCAGTGGGTTAAAAGTCAGGATCTCCCTCGGTGCTGGGAACACAGTTTGATTTTAGCTGTGCTGCACAGCTCGAAGACTAAAGCTTAAGCTGTTATATTAAGGTTCATACGGCTGAGAAGATATTGGCATTTGGGCAGACGTCAGCAATTCTTTCAAGCGAGTTACAGATACCAAGGGCTGGAAAGTCAGAAGCATTTCTGCTGTGTAAAACGTGACATGCCAAGATATTTATTCTGTTGCAAATGATGCTCCACATGAACCTTAAAAGACTGGGCTTCTTGCAGCTGAAAAATAGACACCACATCCTCCACACACACAGGTTTTGGCTCAGGTATACTGATGCTCCTGGCATCTGCTCCCCCAGTCTGCGCTCCCTCACAGAGCATTTGGGACTCACACAGGATCCCAAATTCCTAACACCATGTGGCTCCAGGGAGAAAAATTACAGGAAAATGCCTCTACATTAGTTATAATAAGGCTTGCGAGCACAGACTGGGTGATGAGTGCATTCTACTAGCGCTGAATACAAATCAGAGGCAACATACAACCACGGATCGCCCGCTAAGTGATCAGCTCATGTTTGCACTCCCTGGAAAGGGCTTCTTGCTTCTGGAAGGGCACGTGGAAGAAGGGGGACGGGAGAAGGGCAGCCCAGGACACGCTGCCCACTGCAGAGCTCCCAGCAGGAACGCTGCCAGTTCCCACAGCGGGCAAGACCTCTGCCCGCAGCGGCTCCGCTTTAGGGACCTGGGCACGCCGGGACCCTGTGGGCCAGAGCTGCCCAACTGAGCTTCCTTTTAACCTCACTGAAAATAACAGGCTTTGTAGCTCGTGGCCAAATATTAAATGTCACTTTCATGCTAATTTTTAAGCTTGGACACAAGTGTTTGTTTTTCAGGGAACGCTCCAGAAAGCCTCTGCCTTCCGCACAGATGGGTACAGCCAAGATCTAGAAAACAATCCACCACAACTGATGAGACTTGATTTTCCTCCTTATGAAATTATTATATCTGTGATTTCGCTGAATATAAAAGGTTACAGTTAAAACTCAGGATAATAATAAACTCAGGAAAGCAGAAGTTAACTTTCATTAAAAAAAACCCAAAAACCCAGAACGTTGCAGTTACTTCCGCTACACGAAAAGCCTACTAAAGGCATTCCCTCTATTCAGAAATTGAATATTCAAGTTAAGTATTTGACTTGTTACATCCATTTTTTTTGAAAGGCTTGTTTTATTGGGTTTTCTTCCTTTCTTAAATAAACTCCTTCCAATTTGATTCTAGAAAACCCTGAAGCAGTGGAAATAAAAGGGAGCCAGTGTATCCTGTTAAGGTTTAGATCACGCCCAGCTGCATAAGAAGCGTAGATAAACAGGAGGGAGGAACTCAGCCAACAGGATTTTGGGCCCATGGGATGGATGTCATATGTGTGAGAAACAGTTTTTCCCTTCTTGCCACGATTCCAGAAAACACAGAGGGCAGAAGAGAAAGGCACAGCTCCGGCCCCATATGCTCAGGCTGGATGTGCAAGGACACAATCACTATTATCTCCACCACACATTAAGCTCTGTGTCACCCTTGAAATTGGTCAGGACCATAAGGCACTGATGAACCTTCAGTTTATTAATAATTTTTTTTGCTCCCTAAAGAAATTACATTGGAAACAAATATACAAAAAACCATTTTAATTTCCCTTGAAGTAACTCGGAAAATGATCATTCCGATTTAACTGTGGCATTCTGATTTTTTTTTTTTTTTTTTTTAAGTAGGCTACAAGTTCTCCTGAAGGGAGTAGTAAACTTGTTGTCTGTCAGTGGAGATTTACTTGGTTACCAGTTGTATGCAAGTGGAATTGGACCTTCATCACCATTTTTAGAGCATCCCGGGTACGTGCACAGCATTGCACGAATGAAGAACCGCACCAGACAAATAACAGGTCGCCCATCCAAAAGGGCTTACATTAATTATGTTAATCCAGTAGAGACAGAGGAGTGTGATTAAACAGTCTCTACTGCCTGGGATTTGGCTGTTATCCAGCGGTAATCCTGCACAATCTGTGTTTGAAGTGTGTGTGTAAGGAGAATACTCTAACCACCTATATTCAGATACAAGACCAGTGACTTGGCATCCCTGGATGCAGGAGCAGTTCCTGGAGAGCAGCATCTCCAGAGATGAGCCCAAAGCTCCAACCTCAGCTCCAGAGCAGCCAGCCTCTCCCTCGACTACTGTGAACCCAAGGGCACTGGGGACTTGAAGTCAGGCAGTAAACTGTAATTAAACGCCAAAAGCCTCGTTAAGGAAGAGCAGAAGTAGGCACCAGAAACAAACCTGGTGCCAAACCCTAACATGCAGCTGTTCCCTATGCACCTGATAGGGGAGGAAGACTCAGCTACATGGACCCTCCGTGCAGTCACTCGAGCTTAGATTTGAACTCCCTCTCCCGGAGAGGGGAATCTCTGTACAGGGGGTGGCTCATCCTCCTGCTGCACAGAGGAGTCTGGTAAACAACAACTACTGAAGTGTCACCTCCAAATCTCCCTTTCCTTCAGCTGTGACACAGCGGTTATGAACACAGCTGGCTGAAAAAGGGATACTGACTCCCGTGCAGCAGCACAGCCCTGGGCATCAGTGGAGCTACAACACACAGCCCTACCAAATCACGTGTTTGTGACCAGCAGAAAAGGAGAAGTCCCTTCAGGCAACTGAAGCCATTCCGTGCTGAACAGACAGGTTGTGACTAAGAAGCCCATAACCTGGGCTGGAGGCAATAAGCCTCAATGGTCAATACTGGACCTTCTGCTTCTCCTCCAGTGCCTTCCCACGGAAGGCCACAGGTTACACAAGGAACAGAAGGTGCAGACCCTGCAGAACTGAGCCTGTGCCAGCTCCCCGTGGCAGCAGCATGCCAGCCTCGCCCCAGCGATGCCACCAAGCACACTCACTGTCCCCAGAGGCACTGATGGTGGCATGTGGTGTGACACAGCCCCGACTCTGCTCCTGCAGCAAAAGGTTATCTCAGCTTCTGGCACAGCTGGCAGCAGACCCTTGGCACTGAGGTGAGGACCCTGCTGATGTGTTATCCACCTGCTGTAACCACAGCTTATTTATTCACTCTGCCAGGCTGTCTCCCATCCAGAGGCATCTCCAGGGAAAAGAAGCAAAAGCCCCAAGACACTGCTCGCAGGCACAGGGAGCTCTGCCTGCCCACTGAGGAACCCTTCCCCAGCCCATTCAGTCCTGAACATCACCTTTGGCAAGCAGGCAGCAGTTCTGTGCTACCTAGCACAGCTCCAGAGGGAAGCTGGCAGCAAAAACAACGAATCACCTGCTGAACTTTAACTCGAGACAGCGTGAGCGTGGGCTCCGCTGTGCTGGATACAGCTCTGAAGGCTGTGAGGGGCAGAACCAGAGGCACAGCTTCTGGAATGCAAAGTGGGAAAGGTCTGCTTCTAAACATCGAAACCCATTTCTGCACTCGCAACGGACAGAGAAGCAAATCCTTAAATCTGAAGGGATCCACTTAAACAAATTCCATTCCTCTTGCCTGCATCCCTCTGAGACAGAAAGTCTGCAGGACATTGTGGAAAAATCAAGACACTCTCAGAACAAAGGCTGAGGTCCCAGCCCTCCTTTTCCCCGCTTTGCACAACAGAAAACGACAAGTGAAAACTGCAGGTCTGGAGAAATGCTCTGTTTCCAAGTCTCCTAGACAGAAAACTGAAGTAGTAACTTCAACATACACACTCACAGAAGATGATAAACATGTCTGCAAGCTATTTCTAAATTCTCAGCCTCATTTGCCAACTGAGGTACTACAGACAGCAAGTAAATTCTCTGTCTCAGCAGGGGAGACAGGACAGAAGTCTGTAGACAATGCGATGAAATGCTGCTCAGGCAGGAAGCAAAGAGCCAATCCTTGGGAAGCGCCTGAGTAACAAAGTGCAGATCACTGCTACAAAACTCCGGTTTGCAATGTGTTCTCTCATATTATAGCAGAAAAACTCACTCATACAAGCAGGAAATAATGTCAAAATATACCTATTCTGCTACTAACTTTGTGGTGGATAAACTCACTGCAATCATAAAACCCCCAAACTTATGGGTTTGCTGTACCTGTCACTCCCACAGCCTCAACTCAAAGTGCTCTTTGATGATCTGCTGACAACTCACTTGTTCAAGGTTTGCATTTAGTTTGAAAAGCTCAACATCCCCAGCGTGAAAAACAACAATGTTTTCCTTGGGTCAGCAAAACAGGGCAAATGCAGCTTTTATTTTTCACCCCAACCCTAGCTGGGAGAGGCATGGCTCACATTCAAAGGCACAAGTACTCTCTGCCACACGGCTGGGAATGAGTTTTGCTCTGTAGCTCTGTAACATCATCCAATTCTCAGTTGGAGGTTTTCCAGTTAATAAAACGGCCATATGGGGCATTAAAAAACAACACCAAAAAACCAAAAGCATTTCCTTCCTTTGCAACATTCAGTCTCAAAAATCTCTCTCAAAAAAAAAATGCCAGCCAAAAAGTAAAAACAGCAGCCAGCGGTACCCCTGAAATTCAAGAGCATCTCGTTTTTTCTTACGAGCCTTTTACCCAGCCAAAGCGCTATCAGCGCCTTTGATCCGTGTGCTGCGGGCAGAAGACAAATAATGATGGGTTGGAGGCAGCAATTAGCATCTTCAGTAAACACTGGATCTCTCTCTGGGAACAGGGCTTCTGGCACACTTGCTTCCGCTCGTGACACCACCCACACTCACCATCAAAACACACTGTTTATTCACAAAACAAGCTTGCTCTGCAGGAGAACGGAGACCGTGAGCACCCTGTGGTCTAGGAGGAGGCACAAAGCAACACCCTGGTGAATCGTGCAACAGTTGTGACCCAGAAAGGCAACGTTCAGCACAGATTCCACTTAAAGACACCTGATTCCCATGGGTGTCAATTATTTTAAGAGCCTGAATTTTAATAAAAAATGGAGTCTTTGGATGTGAGGATCCAGGCTTCTGTAGACTTAATGGAGATGGCCCATACCATGTTCCTCTTGTATTGGCTGAGCTCCTGTCTTAACTCTGGTTGCTTCAATACCTGCCCCCACCACAACCTTAATATGCTGCTGCTCACATCAACACTTCACCTCCCTTTTGCCAACATCCTTATTCTTGCCTCTGCTGAACACAGCCTTTGCTCAAGCAGATTTCCCAAATCCTTACCCTGTCCTCAGCCACCTCGAACAGCTCCCCAGTGCACTGTAGATTCAATTTCCAATTGCCTTCCTGAGCTGCAGTAAGCAGCAAGGACTTTCTCAGCTGGACCTTAGCCAGCGCTACACCTCCTTACTTGTCTCCTCCTTCCTCTGCTCCTCTGGCTCAGCTCTAGAATTTACTGCCCCTCCAGGGCTAATAAAACCCAAACTTGCTGATTTTAAGGCACAGAGTAAGTCTCATCTGTTTACTCAGACTTCGAATACCACAGGACAGCGAGACTAATTTATTCAGAAAGCTTCACTCAGCTGCTCTCATCTCCAAATTACCACAGTTTTGGCGGGTGCAGAATGTGAGATGAACTCAGGGAGCCACACATGGGAGCATTTTACACAGTAATGCTGGAGAGCAGCACAGCTGCATTTTCACTTCTCTTGTTTATCTGAAATTTTCACTTCAACAGGTCTTTTACGCATCGGCAAAACCCATTTAAGACTGTATTTTTCACTTAATGAGATTGCCTGTGCTGATTTTTGCCAGCTGTGCCAGCCTGTGCCTTATCTCCCCCCGCCCCAGTGCACTTTCTTACCAGTCCAAGGAATTCCCAGTGCACTCCTTTCCTTGGTGGGATGTTGCAAGACCAGAGTTCTGTCACGAAAATCAGCAGATTTTCGATAGGCAGATGCTACTTCTAAGGTATCTTTACTCCAGGAGAAGTTTTGTGCCCACTTCGCCACCTTCACAGCCTTAGAGCCAAAACCCTAAACATCCAATCAAGAAGGCAACAATCTTGGGAAGAAAAATGCACAACCTAACTAGGAGATGAGAACAGCTGCATGGAACTGTGGAATTTGTTACCATTTTTGTTTTGCAGGCTGTAAGTGAGGTTCAGAGATGACTGGGCAAGTCTGGGGCTCCTGGAAACGAGTTACGGAAGAGTGAAGTCTGACTATCCTCAAAATGCTTCTTGCAGCTCACCAACTCCTATCACAGGATGGCCTGTGGTGGAAGGGACCTTAAATTCCAACACCCCTGCCATGGGCAGGGACACCTTTCACTAGACCAGGTTGCTCAGAGCCTCATCCACCCTGGCCTTGAACACTTCCAGGGACTGCACATCCACCAGCTCTCCGTGCGACCTGTGCCAGTGCCTCACCATCCTCACAGTAAAGTTTTTTTCCTAATATCTAATCTAAACCTACTCTCCATTTGAAGCCATTCACCCTTGTCCTGTCACTACATGCTCTTGTAAATAGTCTCTCTCCACTATGCAAAGACAGTGTTGGTCTCAGTTTAATCACCCAGCTCTTGGACACAAGTTAAACATAGCTTGCAGAGGTGGAGCAGGCTAGTGCTAGCAGACAAAAAGTCAGGATCTGTAACCCCTGTGACAGTGAAAAGAAAGGAATGTTTGCACCCATGGAAGATGCATTGCTTTGCAGGAATGTAGTGAAATGCTTTAGTTCTCAGAGCAATTGCAGAGCACTGGAGCCAGAATTCCTGGGGTCTATTCTCACCCTCTTGCTAACTTGTTTTGTAACCCTGGAGACATTGCTTAGTGGGAGTATTTGCTTAACCTAAGCTTAACTTAAGTTTTGCTCCTACTTATAAATCAAGTACAGGACTCTCTGCTCCTAATGAGGTGGCGTACACCATTACAGAAGAGACTGTTTCCATTTGATAGGGAGTTCTCACCAACACATGAAGTGAAACAAGGTTTAAAGAGACAAGAAGTTACTTTACCAGATCAAGTGACAACTGGGAAACAAAAAGTAAATATTCTCGAGTATGATTAGTCACGCTGGTCAGAACAAGATCCACCAAGCACGAACATGTGTGTATCAAATAGGTGTTATCTCTCCCTGCAAACCTCTTACCCTCTGGCACTTTTGTGGGAAACTCTTGCACAGAACTCTTACACAGAACCAGCACAGATAACTCAGTTTCCCACAGTGCTGCTCCCTGCAGTCCCCACCGGGACCACAACAGCACGTTTACAGAGAACGTGAAGATGCGCGTGGAGATAGAACAGAAGCGCGGTAAAACATCTCTACGCTTGCACTCCAAGAGTGTTGAGTTTCTATACAAAATGAGGAGGCGGAACACCTGAAAACACACACATCTCTACACCACAAAACCAACAAGTGCCCAGAAAGAACAGAAAGCTCAGAGGGAACCGACAGCTCAGGCCAATAAAGCATTAATCAGCGCTCAAGACACCTCAGAAGAGAGGACTTTGTAGTTCACTTCTTGCATGCTACCACCCCTTCAGTCTCTAACCCCAGCACACAGTTTCTGTCTGCTGAGAAAAAGCTCCAACAACTTCTATTCTTTTGATGATCAGTCTGATTTGAATTAGGACATCCATATGTTGTAGCTGATGGCTAACAAGATAGAGGTGGTTTTTCATCATATGGGTAATTGGTCCCTGCAACACTTACTAATACAGCAAAGCTGTCTCAGTTGGCTTTTCCTCCCCCCTAATATTATTTCTTTCAAACTCTAGTAAGCAGTATCACTGTCTTGTACAAACAGTCACAGTGGGACTGGTTGGTCTAACACTGAGGGCACGAACATACAGAAAACTGTGTATGTAAAGAAATACATACACAGGGAAAAAGAGAGGTAAGCACAGGGAGACAGAGAGGAAAAAACTGGTGCATTGCTCTTCTACCTGTTTGAACATTTGAATGTTCACTATTGCTGTGATCTGCTGCCTTTAGCCAGATCCTGCTCCGTGTCACAGAGACAGCTTTGTTTGGCTGCACTCGAGTGCTCTGAGGTATTAAGTCAAAGAGCAACGTCACATGTTAACTTCTATCCAAGAAGCTAAATCTCACATTTTAATTGGTTAATAAAGGGCCAAATTTGGATAGTCTCCTCCAGACAAAATCCCCATTACTGAAATCAAAAAGGGGCTTAGTGGAAGCAGGCCTCCCTCTTAGGAAAAGCCAAATACCACATTAGCAGCATAGTTAATGGAATGGCTTGGCAAAAAAATCTGATAAAAGACTGAGTCCTTTCAAAAGAGCAAAGTTCGAAGAAGCAGTTTCGGGACCAGACACCAACTTTGAACCAAACAACCGAATTTTGAGAAAGCAAACCCAAAAGGATTTGTCCAAAGCCAAGGGGAAAGCGCGTAGCTTAATAACCCCAGATTTACGCAAACTTTTCATTTACGCAAAACAAATCCATCAACTTTCACCGTTCACCAAACCGGAAGAAATGCAGCACGTGACACACTGACAGAGAGGTGTGGAGTGCCCTGCACAGCCTCCAGTGCCCAGCACAGACAGGAAGAAAACACACTTTCACAGCTTTGGCAGCCGAGTGCTGCCAGGCCCTGTGCGTCAACAGAGCCGCACGTTTGTGCCACGGCACTGCCTGGGACTTGGCAAAAGCAAACACTTTTAGGAGTTTACTCAAACAGCACCGATTTGGCACCCAAAGGGTGTAAGTGTCAGCTTGCCCAGCACCCAGATCAGACCTGCGGCAACCTCTCCAAAGGGCAAAAATACTTGGTCGAGCACCTCACCCAGCCACAGGAGAGGCAGCTGTGGAAGAGGGAAAGCAGGAGCTTGCGTGAAAGAGATTTGCCTTCTCTTACACACTCATACGAGCACCTTGTCCTGCGGATAAGCGAGTAACACCCAGCCAGCGTGCCTGAACTGTGCTGGCGAAAGGCAAAGTTCTGTGCCTTGTCCCACCACAGGAAACAGAGCCCCAGGTGTCCTCAGTGCCAGCCCATAAACCGCGACCAAAACATCTGGACACTCCTTATCTGCAATGAATCGGGGAGTCTCGGTCAAGTTCCCAGGGGAAGGGCCAAGACTGGCACACACCACTCCTGCTTGTGCCAACAAGGAGGCACAATACAGCCTTCAGCTTTTGACATGGGCAACTCACCACCTTTCAATCTATTTAATTAACTTTATGAACCTTAGGACTCTGCATACGTGCCATTTAAATGACAAGGGCACTGCACTAGAGAGGCTGCCCCAGGAATGATGTACCTCACTAGGCTCTCCCAGCTGAGGACTATTTAAAGTACACTACAGAAAAAACCCAACATGCTCAACAAATGGACAGATTTTTACAAGACATCAGAGTCAGCAAATCCCAATTAAGCCCAAACTCAGCTGCAGAGTACACAGAGAGCACAGAGTAACATGGAAACAGCTCCCACCCTCAATATGCTTTCACACAAAGTCATTTGTGTTGGACCCAAGCTTTATCTACTCTGCTCATAACAAAAAAAAAAAAAGCTATTAGCAGAAGGTTAAGGTAAGTGAAACAACTGCTGCAAAATAATGGAGCCCACAGCAGTTACGACTTCATGCATATATTTATTTAATTGAATAAATACATCCATTCAGCTACTGCTTTTCACAACAGCCTTCCTGCCTGCAGTGGGAAAGGTTATTCCCATTAATTGATTATTGTTATTGCTCTAATACACCCTGCACACTTGTTTGTGTTTCCATTTAATTTTCCAGAGTATTACCACTAGCACTGTAAAAGGGGACATGTGTAACTGAGCCAGCCCCGCTGACACACAGCAAATGAGAACACCCATCTCTCCCCAAAGGGGCATAATTATAAAAGGCTGCAGGTTATCGATGGATCAGTGGGTTAATACCGGGATATCCGCATGAAGCCGTGTAATTTAATCTGATCACAGTTAGTCCATGGGGAAGACAACCCAGTGAATCTGATGCAAAGACACCTCTCAGTAATGAACAGGCATCACAGCCCTCGCGCTGGCAGCAGCACTCCTCGGAGCTCAGTGCTAATAGTGTGCCTATCTCAGCCCATGGGAGACTGTGAGAGAAAGGAAAGGCTCTCCAAATCACCCGTAGGAGGATGCATTTACTGAGCAAAAGCATTACAGAACTCCGTCAAGTCTTCAGGCTAAAAATATTACGCACCTATAAAGCTACCTATACCAGCAAGGAGAAAAGCAATTCTCCCTTCTGTGCCCATGTGGGGGTGGACAAACTTACCAGGCAGCTGATGGGGATGGAGTGGGCACAGAGTAAATACAACAGATAGGAGTCAGCTACGATCCACTACAAAAGACCTCATAGAAAAAGGCTTTAAAAGGAAAAAGGGTAAGGAATGCACAAGGCTGGCGGAGCCTTGGGTGGTGAGCTCAGAGAAGCATGTTCCAGCAAGAAGGGCTAAAGTGAATAAAGTACCCATGTTGTTTGCAGACCACAAATGAGCACAAAAGGAAGGAGTGTGGCCATGTGGGAAATGCTGTGAGGAGTGAAAGGATAAGCAGCCAGGATGGGCAGAGCTGTACAGGCCTCTCAGGTGGGTCCTAAAGGCTTTCCAATCAATACACAACAGACAGCCTCAAGAGGCTGATGATATGACCTGTATGCTATAAACACACAATTATTCCACTTGCTGTGGTTTAGAAATGTAGGTTGAGACATATACATCAAGAAATTTGAGAGATTTGGAACGGGTAAGACTGAGCAAAATACATTCATCCTCCATGTAAGAGACTTTTCGTGAGGTAGAGACAAAACCAGCAACCCTTGAACATACAAAATGTTGACTCAAACTCTGATTTCAGCAGCTTATAACTTGCCATTAACTCACCACCATAGATACTAACTCTCAGATTTAATTCTTGTCAGTCAAGAAAATGTTTCTGCTTCTCCAAAGTGCAATGGCTGCTATCATTTTGACTGACGTAAGCTACCATAAGTGATTTTTCAAATGGACAAATTTATCCCTGAAGACAGCAAGATTCCAACTAGGGCATGTTTGTCTTCCTCTGCAGCAAATCTTGAGCTGGTGCTTAAAGCAAGAGAGAAGGCACCAGAAGCGAGAGTGAGTTTTCTCTCTGCCATCCCAGAACAAAAAGTGCTTCTACACATTTGATGCAAAATAAGCCCACGCTAATACAAAGGTCAAAGCCAGCAGCTGCAATGCAGGGTCCCGTCCTTCCTACAGGGTTAGTCCCACCTGGGCAGACATGGGAAGAATACACCATTCTGCTGAGTTCTCCTCTTACACCAAGGGTAAGAGCTGGAACAACCGTGTGATAAAACCAAAGTACACACAGAAAAGGCCAAACAGAAGCCCGGGAGATAAGACAGAAGAAAGCAGCTAAACAGACACATCCAGCAGAGCTGAGTTATCCATTTTCCCATTCCTCTGCCCTGCCATGAAACAGGCCAAGGACAGCTCTATGTCCCAGAGGATGCTGTGCTCAGCTACACCCTTGCACACCAGTAACTCAGGAGCGCTCATCACTCCTCAGCACACACTCCTTGACTCAAGACTTGGCCCTTCTGGGATTTCCTTTAAGCCATTCTTCACGTTACTGCAATTCAGCGAGGAGCCCGAAGTCACGGGTCCTGAACCTGTGGGCTATGTGCCCACGACGCCAACCACAGAGACAGCTTCAACAAACGTAAAGAGAAACCCTGAAATGCATTAAAGATCAGCACAGCATTCTTCTGAATGAGCCTCACAATCTGGCAGGGCTCCTTCCAACATCAATATCAATTTCCTCCATCAACAGGAGACAGAATAATAGCGACTTCCTCTGTTTAATACAGCCCTTAATTGTCCCAGATCAAATACCGGCTCCCAGAGGCTATTCATTCTGCTCTACAGGTAACTGTGTCCTAGACAAGATGCAACAACTATTATCAGCAAATGTTAAATGCAGCAGGAAGGCCAGAAGGTGTGTCTCAGGACTGCTAAAAACATTAACCAACCACATCACTGCACTGGCTCTAATGGAATTCACAAAGCACTGCTGGGAGCAGCATGGGCACTTCAGTGACCAGAAAACACTTGCAAGCTCTTGCTTATCGGAGAGGCAGCAAATCCATACAACCACTGTCAGATCAGGGTTTTTTTCCCCTCTTTGTATCAGCTCCACGATGCCTCTGATCCCCCTCCTAATGACAAAGTCCTCATTGATTTCAAGAGAACTCAGCAAGACTGAGCAGAAAAAGAACTAAAAAAGGAAATGCCAAGTGAGTCATTAGTGGGTGGAGAAAAGAACCATACAGTAAGTAGTCTTGAACTTTTACTCCTTTAAAATAAACAGTGCCACAAATTGACGGAATCCTTTGACACTAGTGAAGATGGAGCAGTAACAAGCCCCATATAGTCTGTAGGAATGATGAATTCCTCCACTCAAAGGGGTTACTTAAGCCAGATGCCAATAAGCAATCAGGTAAAATTAATCTGCTTGTTTGGAAACCTCTAGATGGGAGTTCAGATATGAAATACAAGATCAGACTCAGAGAGAAGCAAGCAAACCAGCACCAAACCAGAACATTTTCCCAACTTCAAACAGCTAAGAAAATTCTTTTAGTTTTTCCATCTTTTGGCTGCTACTGCCAGCATTACGAACTTTGTGTTGAGCAGGTGCTCTGATGCTGAAATGGGAGGAGAGTTTATTCCCCATCTTTAGGTTTTACTTGACCAGCAACCTGTTCAAGTGAAAGGTGTCCCTGCCCATGCCAGGGGGTAGGAGCTGGATGATCTTTTGAGATCCCTTCCAACCCAAGCTGTTCAATGACTACGATTAACCAGAGCAGGCACGGTGCCATGATCTCTCTAACCCTGCTACAGCACAAATGTGTTCCCTTTTGAACATACTTTGTGGTGTGTACTTTCACACACCCATCTCTTTGATTCACTTTGCCCTGGGTTACTAGAACAGCCCTTTTTCCTCGGCCTGGTTACTACAGCAACAGAATCTTTTTGAGTTTGGTAGCAACACATTGCAGGCACCAAAAAATATCTGCCATTAGTTCGAGAAACGTGAAGCTGCAAGCCAGCAGCCCATGCAGAGGAATATTCCTGTAGTATCTCACCCCTGCCTCTCTAATTAAGAAACTCTGTAAATTCCCACCCCCTTGGCAGAGCTAAAGACTGAGCAACCTCTGACTTCAAAGGATGCACAACAGAGGTGCACTGCCCACAACCTCCTGTGCCTGTCACTGCAGAGAAACCACAAGAGAAAAGTGATGGGCTTCATAGCCAGAAGAATATTACACTCCACAGATGCTATTAGTTCCACTAATGATTAAAGCCAAAGCATCACTTTAAACTCCATATGGTACCACATCTGCATTCTTCTGCACACACATGAGTATTAACACAAAAAAAAGAAGGTTTTGGGGGGCGTTCTTGGGGTTTGGATCTTTTTTTAACAACCAGAGGAGCCTTCCTGTATTGTCATTTCACTACTAAGTGACTGTATTAGATATTATATTATTACTCCACTTAACTCTCACACAATTCAGAACGATAAAAAAAACCCTCTCAGTGCACAGAGTTATTTCTACCTAATTTACTGCCTTGGGACACAAGAGGGTTTTTACTGCAGAGGTGAACAATGACTAGTCCTTAGCTGTCAGGCTCAGAGACTGCTGCGAACCCTCAGCTACAGTCCAGCCCAATCCAGCACACACGGACTCAACATAAGCAATACACTAATGACAGCACAAACTGGTCAATCTGATCATTTCTCAGCAGCAGCCAGTCATTCCAGAAAGTTTAGCCAGGCCATTATCACTGTTATTAATCAGTTCCTGTCCTGAGAGAACAAAAGAACAATCTATGCCAGATTTGCCCCTAATTTCAACTGAGGGAACTTACCCAAAAACATTTCATCTGGTCACACACAGCCCCCACTGAGTGAGTGTGCTATTATGAGAAAGCAAACTGATATAAATATAGCACAGTGACAGTATCCACTCTGCAGTTATTTCCTCTGCGAAACAGAGCAGAATGAAGTGGGTAAGCTGCTCAGCCAGCTTTCTTCTAAGGCCACTGAAAACTGCATTGATGACATCAACAAAAATAATCAGTTAAAGACAAATCTGAGCAAATAATTCTCAAACAACATTTAAACCAAGCAATCTGACCTCCTCTCAAGTATCCACCAACGTAAGATGACACTTGCACTAGTTTCTTCTCCATTTATATTCATTCATGGAATAGATTTTTTTCCTGTTAGCTTTTATTTTCACTAGCCAAATTGATTGCAAGTTGATAGATGAATTAATCATCCAATATCTGAAACCCTACTTGTGATGGATAGGCTAGGACAGGGCACAAATTAAACTTCATTGCTGGTTGAGTGTGCATACACAGGCACTCTTCTGCAATCCATAATTCAGATGTAGAAATTCAGGTTATGATTTCCATAGCTAAAGTCAGAAAGCAAACAAACCCAAAATGCTTGGGGTTTTGTGGTGAGGTTTTTTGGCGTGGTTTTGTTTGTTTGTTTTTAAACTCCACATGTAGTAACGAACATGGTTAGATAATATCCTTATCTCTGCAGGAAAAACAAAAAAGCAGCATACAGTAAGCAGAAATAATTTTCTGGAAGTATTTTCCCAGCTACAGTTGAACTGCCAACTTTAAAGACGTTATTTTAGCATACAAGATGAATGTAGCTCAGGAAGAAGAAGAATGACTCTTCCTAATCCTTCTCTCATGCACCCTCCTCCAGCCCTGTTCTCAAGACATGAAGCATTGCTTAAAAAATGCCCATGGAACGGACTGAAAGAAGTTGCTGCTCCTCTATATAGTTATTTATAATAGATAATCTTAGAATCACTCTTGATTCCAGCTCATCATTTATGGTGTTGGCACAGTTGCTCCAGTGAATTCAGTCTCATTATTCACCTTTGGGTTGTACAGTATCTTGCATTTTATACATCATCCTTCTTTGTCCGGCGGATCCCTCACAAACACCTACAGAACCAAGTGAAGATGAATAATGACCCAAGGACAAAGCTAAGTGCTGAAATACTATGATTTTATGGCCAGCTACACAAAAGCACGGACATGTTTTGAATACTCAGACGAAGCTCTAAGCGAAGCAGCAATACATCCAGGAATGCCACAATGTGTAGTGACTTCCCACCAGGCTTCTGCACTATCCCAAGACAGTAAACAGCACTCAGAAAGTCAGCAGGACTGCTCAGCTTTGCTGTCAATGGCCACACCCAGCTTGGAAACTCTATAAAAATGTCTTTGGAAAAAAAAATAATCAAACAGGAATAGGATCACCCATTCAGCAGAAAGTCACGTCAAGATGGGGATGATGGGACAAGTGCACACTTTTGGTTACCAGGATTATACTAACAAGTGCAGAAGGATCTCATTAATAGCTGCATGCACTCCACTGATTTATTGCATCGGAGCAGTTTATCTAGAGACAAGTCCTGCAGAAAGAGGAATGTGCCAAGCTGGTACACTTTTTCAAAAAAAACTTCACCAACAATATCCTCTATAAACCTGCTGGGAGGGGGAACTACTGCTGAAACCCATAAGCACTTTACCCCAATAACTGAGATGTTTCACTGGGTAATCAAAGGCAAATTTCACAGCTTAACCATCTGAAAGAATTTTGCAACATGATCACCAGAACCATGAGTTCTACTTCAGGCTCCCTGTATCTCAAAATAGACCTCACCAGCTTCCCATTCCGTTACAGGGATCGCATTATCAAGGATCCTGCCACAGCATCCTGGGTCACAGCACCTACTTTGTAACTGGCACTTCCTTGCTAAAATGTGACACTGGTAGTGACAAGAGGTGTCCTCTCAATCTCCTTAGACTGCAGTGATCACTCAGATACATGCTTTGGAACAGGAAGAGAACTAGGGTATCTTGTGGGAAAACAAAAACAAAATTAAAAAAAAAAAATCAGTCATCATCACACATACCACTTGAAAATTCTTCAGCTAAAACCCAGCCATAAGCCACCAATATAAGAATTTAGAGCAATCTGGGCAAACACAAAAGAAGGAATGAGCATCTGCCCAGTAGTAATCACCACGGCTGCCAAACTTTACCAGTGCTACAATATGAGCAAACACCACTGTGTTTCCCTGCTGCTCCATGTAGAGACCCGTGCCAAGCTACCTTCACAAGCACGGCAGCACACGGCGAAAAGGCCTTGAGGCATCCCTTCCCCTGGCACCAGAGAGGGAACAAGAGCCAGATGCCAGGCCACAGGGAAAGCCTTCCGTGAGGAGAAGTTCAGAGAGCCTTACCTATGTACAGGGAGGAATCTTTCCGCCTGACGTGGTCATCGATGTAGGAAACTCCCAGGGGCTGGACAGGGGTAGCACCAATGCCCAGGAGGACCTGTGCCCCGATGAGCAGCAAGTACATCATGTTGGTAGCAGTCCTATTCCTGCAGATAAGGTCCGGGTCCGGTCCCTCATCGCTGGTGGACCCGTTGACAGCACACACATCCCTCCCTTCAGCACCCCAGCGTATTTCTCCCGATTCATACTCGTACTGGTGGGTCAGAAATTCAGGCAACGCAGAAAGGAGGGCACCCAAGGCCATGACTATCCCTCCACATCCTATCAAGCGTGGCCGGTGTCCTCGCGCTCCGAAGTAGCTCACGAAGAGGATGAGGGCCAGGTTGCCAATCTCAAAGCTGCTGGCAATGACGCCCACGTCAGCACTCTGGAGGTTGAATCGCCGCTCCAAGGTGGTTAAAACACTCACCTACAACAGAAATCCAGAGAAAATTACATTCCATGCCTTCCATTCTCCCCCTATGTACTGCTTAAGTGTGAATTTCCTTGACTTTTCCTCAGAGCTGAAAACATACCCATCAAAGACATCCAAACCACAGTACAGCAGCTGACCTCCAAGCATGACCTGACTGTTCAAATACAGCCACATCAGAAGGTCCTAATACCGAGTGACATTTCACAGCCTACCACCTGTCCGAGCACATGTCCACTTCCGAATTCCTGTGCCCATCAGCATGTATTTTGGACGCCTGCAGACACCCACGATTCCATGATTTGTTAGCCTGTCTTTGGGCTCCCTTTCTGTTTGAAGGCACAACCTTCATAGCGCACTGTCCCACAGAACCACGGCACGCACCACGCTGAGCTTCACATCCCGCCAGGCACCCAACCTTTCCCTTGGAATGAAGTGCAGTTAGGGAGCAGCAGAAAACCCTGCAGATGCTTTGCCTGCACACCAGCACGAGGCCATCGAGCCAGTCAGAGACAGTGATGTACAAACTGACAGCTTGGCTGGCACCGAATGCTTTTACTAAAGTATATCAATAAATGCTGATCAAAGGGTTTAAACTGTTGGTGGATTAGTTAATGACTGGGATCGTCACAGAGTATTTTTGAGAAGACAGGCCAATTAAGGTTTACATAGAAGATTTAAATCCACCATGAAGAAGGGATGACTTAACAAATTGTGGGTGTTTAAGAAAAGAGAAGCACATGAATAGTCTTCAAATATTTAACATTGCTGCAAAAAGAAATAACCTGTTCCTTGAATTCAAAATGGACAGGACAAGAAGTGACAAGTTTAAACTGCAGCAGAGATGATTCAGGTTAGATACAAGGTGGGGAGAAATCCAGATTTTACTGGTAAGGATTGTGAGGCACTGAAATACGCTGCCTGGAAAGGCTGCAGAGGTCTTTAACAGAGACCTCTAACAGCATCCGTCAGGAAAGACACAGGTATGACTGATCTTGCCACGGGGCAGGAAAATGAACGAGATCATCTCTTGAGAGCTCTTCCAATCTTGATTACATGGTGCAATGAAACACAATGTGGATTTTCTGCAACAGTCACAGCACTGATCAGAGCATGAAGGATGAACCATTAAGTACCTCACTTGCTGTCAGCCCTGCTCAAGGGAGGAAACAGGGTATTCTCATGTCTATGGCAGTGTCCCTCTTATGCAGTAAGAAAACAACAAAAGAAAACTTGAACGTGTCACAGAAATGCCAGAAACTTTTACCTTGAATAAAAAACTATCTAGTTTTTCAGACTGCAAAAGACGAAGGTATTTAAGGTTGTCCTAAAAGAGGCAGGTTTCTCTATTCCAAAAAAAATGTGATAAAGACCTCAGAGCAGAAGGTAGCCCCTGGATAGAATAAAAATAGCCTCCCACTGGAGGCACTGAAAATCTTTGCTGATAAACCTCATGAAGCAGGAGCCAGCCTGACCGACTTTAAAGTATTCTGACAGCAGTTCTTCTCCGGGGGCAGTTTGCTTCTGCTAGGGTACACCAGGGCACAGTTGGACAAAGACAGCCCCACTGGCAACAAAATGGAAAATGGAAACAACCCACTTCTGCTGCTTTGCATAAGCAAAAGCTCCCAAATCTGACTCTGATAAGTGTCCAAGTCAGATCTCCAAAACCGGACTTTTTTAATGTTTTCTGAAACTCCAGCCTTCTTCTCATACAAGCAGCTATCATTTTATACTGCCGATGTAACCCTCCCCCACTAAAGAGCCAAGAGCTGAGGAAGGCACGGAGAAAGACCTAAAAATCAAATCCTGTGAATAAAGGCAGCGCAAGAGCAGTAATTCTTCCCATGCCAAAGCCAGGCGTGCGCATCAGAGGGAGAGATCACCACTTGGCCTGCAACACCAGGTGCAGGTCCCTGTTGGGATGAAACAGCTCCGTGACTCCCGAGGGACAAGGGTGTCCTCTGTGCGAGGGCACGGCACAGCCTGTCCCTGCTCCAGCAGCCTCGGCCAGCAGCGCTGGAGCTCGCATCCAACAGGGACCCTGCTGCTCCCAGCCCTCTGTGGGAGCCCTGAGAGCCGAGCAGGTGAGCGCAGGCACTGCTAGCAAACGTTATGCTGCTGTTTTCAGAGCAAGGCATGCCACGGAGGAGGGATACAGACAACATCCCATCGCCACGGGCAGATCCACCAGGCACCCATGCGATAAGAGAACCACGGAATGGTTCAGATTGGAAAGGACCTTAAAGACCATCTGTAGTTCCAAACCTTCCACCATGGACTAGGATTTATCATCCACAATGCCGGTTTTATTGCAAGGTGTGGTCTAATGGGGCTGGTGCTGGGGTCCCATAAACACCAATTCTGACAGACTGGGGAACCTCTCCAAGATCAATACATAGCTCTGAGCATGCAAAATTATGTCTGTGGTGCTCATTTCTGAACTGTACCTAGATGGGAAACTCATGATTACTCATTACAGCTGTGTAAACTGAGGTAGAGAGCCAACTATTAATGAGACAAGTACAGTCAACAAAATTAATTTCTGATGGAATAATTTAGGCTGGAAGACTGAAAGCCAACAGAAGTGATTTCCCAAGGCCAACTGGTATTTACTAGTTTTAGAAGTCTCCCACATTTCGACCTGGCTGCCAAATTTTAGGCTTTTACCATACATATATACAAGTGGCTGGAAAGCAGGATGGTGTTTAGAAACATGTGGATGCCAGATCTCAAAAGGGTCAGATTTTGGACAGATGGATTTCAGATACAAAAACTCACACCATTTCCAAGTGCAATTCACAGTGACAGAGACAGTAAATTGGGGACAAACAAGGGAACTAAAACCAGAGTCCCAATTCTCATTCCACTCTTTATTTCAGTGGGACTTCAGCCATTCTTCTTCTTTTTACAAAAGCTAAACCACTCACAGTAGGGAAAAAGAGGCTCACCATCCCCTAATACTTTCTTGCTTTACTTTGGGGAAAAGACTGAAACAAAAGCAGGAAGAGGACGACAACAGAGGGCAAATTCCAACCCTCCTGATAAAAGCTGGCAGTTCTCCTTATTCCACTGGCCAGACCACACTGCATTTCCCCAGTTTGCTCCTTCTGGTTGTAGCACTGCTACCCAGTGCTACCAGCTCTGCCTTTGCTAAGTGGGTTATGAGGAGCAGGGAGGGTATGGTTAAAGAACAAATCCATCATACCAGCCTTGAGCATCTAGAAGAAAACAGCATCCAAGTACAAAATGCTGAGACCAGCTTCAGCAGAGTAGCCTCCAAAACTGACAGTCAAGAGTCAGGGAAAAAAAAAATCCCAAAATAAAAATAGGTCTGGGAAATAAACTGTCAACATGCAGATTTTTAGCCAGAGAACAACAGGAACAAAAATGCATTTTATCCAGGGTGGCTGCAGCCCAGACAGCACAGCCCAAATTCCTACTATGACATTGGCTGTGACCTTACAAAGACCAACTACAAAATCAGCATTAGCACAGGAGAGATGTTACCTGCATTTATGCAAAATAAACCCCTGCCCATGGCTAAAATCATTCTCCCACCCTCCATGCTCCACTTCTATGGGACTTCCTGCATATAAGGTATAACTTGACTAAATACTTGCAGCTTCCATGTGGGATGCTCACGGTGCCCTTGCAACCGTGGGATAAAAACACTGTACTGCCTGTATTTCCTTTCACAATCCTGTTCCCCAGCAGATCAGCCATCACCACTGCCAGACACTAACTCTGTTTACCCAGAGTTACATAAAACGTTGCAAAAGACAGGAAAGGTCCCTGCAAAATACTGATGTCACGCGAAAAGGCTGTAAGGATTATAAAAAGTCTCTGTGTGCTGAGACCAGGTTGGTCCCTCGAGAGCACGGCTCTCGTGGATGCTGTTTAAGAGCAGGCATGTGGGCCATGGGATGGAGCAGCAGCACAGCGGCTTCAGATGGACAACCTCCTGCTAAAACACAGCACGGAAACACCAGGAGCCCACAGCTGTGAAGCTGCTACTTCCTGGCTCCTGTCAACTTACACATCTGTTTAGTCAGGGACGGAAAGAATCGACCAAGAGGGTATTTAGTTAAAAAAAAAGCTTCTAACCCAAGATCAAAACGCTTAACAGGAAGCAAAGACAGCACCCAGCAAAACTCATGCAGACAAGACAGAGCAGATCATGCGGTCTGACCCCACGATGTCACTGGTGTGAAACCACCCACAGGACCAGACAAGTCCAGAGCAGGCACAAGGACAGGGCCAGCGTTCTAATTGTGGCACATGCCAGCGCCCAGGAAAACGGGAACAGCACTGAAGCTACAGCTTCCTATGGGAATGTGCCTGCCTGCTACCCTTACGTGCTCACATCTGTCCCTTAGCAGCTCACCGGGGCTCTGACCAGCAACTGCTTTAACTGCAGCACCGTACTCAGCCCTCAGCCACGCCAGCCTCACTGCCTTTTTTTCCATGACTCCCATTTCACCTACTCCAGACATCTCCCGCCCAGTTCTTAACAGCAGATCCACTGAGATGGAGCTCTGGCATTAGAGAGATCACCCGTGTGGCTGTTGTTACTCCACAAGCTCATGCTCCTCCAGATTAGGTCTATACCAGATCAGCCAAACCACTGAAAACTACACCAGTCTGGGCACCTGCACACCTTGCTCATGCAGACAGCAGGCTGGGCATCCAGAAGAGATCATGTAACCCAGCCTTCTGGCTCTCTGTGAACACACTGCAACATAAAATAACAAGAAGTGATTAAAACTTGTACCGTGCTTGCTTGCACCATCTCCTCCTCTCATCGAGCCACAGCATGCTGCACACATGCATTTGTATCAGATGACTGACATCAAACAGGCCTGGGCTAAAGGGGCCTCCTAACACCACCCTAAAACACTCTTCAATGATTGAAAAAGGAAAATATCTCCCGTAACGCACACAGTGATAAATGACCCACATCAAAAAAAAAAAGAAATCAATCACCACCTTAAAATCTTCCAGCCAAAGTAATTTATATTGCCGCTTCTGTAACTAAATCCATGGAAGCTTATGCCGTGCCATTCTGGACTTATTTCAATAATACATGCTCACATTCATCATTCCTGCCTGTCCCAAATCTACAGACCTTGGCCTTTCTGAACCAAGGTAAATTTGTTTTCTCTATAGGCTGTTTATTTTATATTAGTGCTCAGCAAAAATACAATCCTGCTTCACACTATTGCCCCACTTTATCACTAAGAAATGAACTGAAGGCTGGGAACACCATTATGGAGTCAGAGACACAGTACATTGAAAATGAATATCATATTGTTCGTATCTCCAGTGATCAAGTCATATTCACCCACAGAGTCTACAGTTAAGTTCATTGTATTAATAATACTGGGTTATATATAGAAAACACATTGACTTTATGCCTGAAGGGCCTTTTCAAAAGGCTTCTTTTTAATGTAAAGTACATTTTCTCAGTTCTGTGGTAAGAGACTGGACTTGAAGAGACATGTCTGCAGTGCTACGGGGTGTAAAATAATTGCCTGGCAACTACGTTCCCAAAGGAAAACAAACGCAAACCGTCTCCCACAGTCTCCATTACAGAGCTGGGAAACACAGGGTTCCCTGGAAGAGCCAAAGGGACCATGCCAGAAACGCCACCGCTCCCAGGTGCCTCCACCCAACTTCTTCAGGTATCACCTTGTCCTCTCTTCCAGCAGCCGTGCAGGATGGGGCAAAAGGGATCCCACGGCTGGAGGCAAGCTCTTCTCCTGCAGAGCTGGTCCCCAGGGGCTCAGTCACCCTTCCCTCCCACAGCCACCAGGCTCAGGCTTCAAGGCAGTGATGCTGATCCTGTGCTCGGACGTTTTCCTGCTCCACAATTCCAGCACTGAGATGGATCACTCATGGTTGAGCCAAACTTTTAAAAAGGCAGCCACTTCCTTGGCATTTTGCCCACTCCTTCCCCATCGGATGGCTGGGAAGAGAGCAACACCTTAATACCTTTTGCCCAGCACTTCTTGCTGCTCCTCACCCCACTGAAGTAATGAGGTGTCTTGGGGTGACTGCAGGATGTCCTGTCTCAGGCAGCTGATCGCTTATTTGAACACCTTTCCCGGTCCAACGAAGTCAGTCAAAACTTAAAATACATTTTCACTGCAGATACCAACACCTGTGCTGGCTTTGGGCACATGAACACAAGGGAAAGCAAATAAAAAAAAGGTGGTGATAGGAACACACCCAAGCTGGCTCTGCTCAAGGCCTGGAAATCATCTCTGCATAGAAATCTGCATTCACATGACAGGGATAATAGACGCCACAGCTGAACCCCTGCTGAAAGTAGGGTGTTATTAGCTTGGCTCTTGCTGCATGTGCCTGTGCTGTTTCTAGGCCAGCACTCGAAAATCTGCAAGTTACTGTACTGGTGCCATGAGGAGTTTGCAGCTTGGATCTCTGCCTCACTGGTGTGAAAAATTCATTTCATATTCTAGTGACCAGCTCTGAGGTTACTGACACCATCCAAATTAACATTCAAGGTCAGGATTTTCAGGGCCTGAGAAGAAAGGGTATTGCACCATGCAGCAAGAGAAACAGCACATCACACTCCCAGTCGAGGCAAGGCACATATTTTTGGCAACCTCTTCTCTCTGGCATCAAGCAGAAAACTTTCCTGCCATCTCTTGTAGCCCACTGTGCATCTCCTCCCCACATTTCAGCAGCCGCAGCATCCTGTGCCGCTGGCCCTTGGCCAACACAAGGCACAAAACAAGCGTACCTGGGCACCTTTTGCAGGCTTTCACAGCTGTGCCACAAACACAGCGATGCTCCAGGCTGTTGCACTCTGCAAACAGAGCAAAGAGTACTCAGCACCCGTAGAAGATATCCTGTTTGGTCAGAAGCTGATACATCAGTGAAAGCCGCAGTTTGTTTCAAAACAGCTTAAACCAGAAGAAAGCCACGTGCCTCTGAAAGGTAAACGTGCATTTTCCACTACTCTGGTGAAACTGGGATCCACGCTGACCGAATATGAAAACCTAACCTCTAACCCAGGCACTCACTGCAGCAATCAGCAATGCAGGCAGGGCTATCAATACCTTCCTCATTTGCTTCCTACGGATGCTGCACGGGACACAACGGGCTGACCCCCTTTCCCAGCTCCCCCGAGGAAGGGAAGGCGCAGTGCCCCACTTAGAGCAGTGTGAACAAAAAGATCACTGGGGTGTTATTTGCAGCTACCCCCTCGCGTTCATCATGGAAAGTCAGCCTGAGTCACCAACAGCTCAAAGCAGACCCAGGTACAGAGCCAGGCCACACAGAACTGCCTAGCAAAACTTGAAAGGCTTTTTCTCTTGCTCTGAAACAGATGCACAACATGGCCAAAATCTAGTTTTTTAGCCTTTTAAAGTCCCAGCCTACAGTGATACTATAATCACAACCACAGACTTGGTGTCCACACAAGCTTTCTGCCTCCAAGTCTGCTGTTTAATACTGACCTCACTGTATGAAGGCAGGTGGTATTTTAGTCCCTGACAAGGTATCTACATAAAAACACCCAGTGCCAGAACCCATTTTTAGCACTTCCCTTGAGTAGCACACTTACAATGAAACCAATGGATATTTGAATCCTTACTTATTTTTAAATGTTATGTCACTTTCACTGGCAGCCAAATAACACATCATAAACATGCAAAGAAGCACAAACCCTCAGCCCTCTGGCTGTATTTTTCTGCATGCTTTAAAAATTGTAGCACAGAACAGCGCTGCCGGCACATTTCAGACCTGGAGGATGAAGAATTCCATGTGGAGTAAGTGCACAGCAGCAGGGGCTGGTGAGCAGGGGCAGCCAATCTCTCTGTCAAAGTAAACAGCCAAGGGAAAGCTGCTGGAACATCTTTTGACACATTCAGAGATGTATCTCTTTTTTTTTTGTGGCCAGCAAGTAGGTGTACAAAGCCAGATGAAGAGGAATTCAAAGTGTGTAATTTAAATGTAGGCTCCTACAGCACTCCTGGCCACATGTAGAACAGGCAGCAAGATTCATACGTGGGTCTGGAACTCTCCAAACCGGGCACCATCGTGCTGGGTTCCAGCTGAGAGGAGGAGATGAAATTCATGTTGCTGGAAGACTCTTAACAGGAAAAAAACTGTTCCTATAAACTATCACATGGACTATGTACTACCACTGGAGAGGCGCGATCCCAAGCTGTCACACTGCAACACCCTCCCTTCTCCACCTCCTCAACTGAACGCAGGTTTTCTTGTTCATCTAATAAAGCACTTCCTAACACAACACTTCCATGCCTGCAGAGAAGGCTTTCTACTACAAACAGGGCACTTACCACGCAGAAACCATGATGCAAGCCTGACGAGGAAACCTGTCATGCGAAGGGCTTCACGTTATCTTAATTTATGATGAAGAGCTGAACTCGGGGCTAGGGGTTGCACCTGAGTTATGCCACAGTGCAGGTGAAGAAGCAAGGCCTAAGGTCTGTGGAGCTGGTTGCAGAAGCATTCCCAGCTGCCAGGCATGAACCAGGGCAGAAGAGACACAGGCAGGACACTCTGAGGCAACATTAATAAAAGCTTTGAAGGAAGAGGAACTCAATTTTCACGGCTGGAGGACAACGGTGATTATATAAAAGCTGCAAGAGGAGCTTTTCTGACAAGTCCTACTACTTTTCTCCTCATCTGCTCTAGCTCTGCTGATATCTCTCCTGCTCTACTCCTTATCCAGCAGAAAGGATGCCTGGCTACAGCAAACGGGAACTCGGCTTAGGGAGAAGTTTGAGGTTTTTCTCATCAACCAGTACATCAAATGCTTTGATTTAGTAAGCTTTGGGACATTGGAAGCCATTTAAAAGAGAAACAACAAAATGGCCATGTTGTGCTGCCATTCCACAGCACTCTGTAGCAACTCATGAAAGAAATACTGAATTACTGTCAACTTCTGCATGTGGAATTGGGGTCTCTCTAGCACCTAACTAGCAACACCCCGAGCTTGTCCCAGAGTCACACGTGCTGCTTGCTTATCCCCACCTCACACCCTGCAGCCCACACAAGCACTGTCCGTGTCATCCTGCTCATTTGCTAAGTAACACCCTCCTACAAAGCTGTTCTCAAACAACTCATTTCTCCTTTCACGTTGTCTCTGTGCAGTGCCAAGGGTACAAACAGGAGCCGTGTGCTGGCTGTTGCCATACTTCCCACTAAAGGGAGATACAGGTTGGGAGGTGAGCAAGGAGGGCCATGGTATAAACAGACAAGTCAGGGCTTGAAGGTGATCTCAAATCTATTTACTGTAGAATCACCAGACCCTGAAAATCTTTAATGAGCACATGCACAGAAAACAGAAGTCCCCACCTCTTCTATTTACCTATCAGAGTCTGATGTGAGCAAAAGCACAATAGCAGAGGGGTTCTCGTGGAGGACTGCTGCTCCTACAGCAGGGACGTACCAAATTCTGGGAGGAATCCATCATTCAGGTACTAGAGCGGGAAAGGTCTGGCATTCGCCATTCAACACAAAGCCAGAGACAGACACTCACTAATGGTTACTGCAGCCAACGTGAGTGCTCTCTCTGCTCTCCTTGTGCCTTCCCAAACTGGGTTCTCTCAACCTCCACAGCCTTTTCAAATCCCATGTTTTCATCTCCTTCCAGTTCTTCACTCACCCTTTGCAGACAGCTTCTACATGAAGTTAATTCTCTTTATACTCAGCTTCTCCCTGGCTTCTGCCTCCCCAAGGTACTAATTACAATACAGTTTATTAGCCAGGCACACAACATTTGGGCTCTAATTTTGCCCTGCTTTAAAGGAAGCAAGACACCACTGAAGCAGTCCACTACAGTCACTAACAGAGAAGGAGATTTTTCAAAAGCACTTTAGTGGCTTTGGAACAAGAGTCCCATTTTCAAAGAGACACTTAGAGTAAGTCACTTCTGTCAATGACAGCATGGCTCAGAAAACATCCTTGAAAATAACACCCTCAGGCTCTTTTAAAATCCATCACTTACCAAAGAGTGAGCAGAGCAGCCCCAAGTAGTCTTTTCCAGTGAAGACTCAAACAACAAAGAGCTAAATGTTTCAGCCCTGGTATTTCAGGCAGGTGTGAAGGAAACAGGGATAGCATTCAGCTGGCAACAAGGCTGCATCATAGGTAGGATCATCACAGGTAGGATACCACAAAATTACCACCCCATTAATTAATTGAGTTCAGCTGAATGTGATAACTGCTAGAGACCTGGTCCAGGCCTCTCCTTCATTGCAGCTACCATCACTGGAGCAGCTCAGTGCCCATCATCCTACACCACATGTTGACCATGGAACCTGACAATAACACAGCTAGCACATTTGCTGATTGACAGAGAAAGCCCAAAGAAGGCCTGGAGATGTCCGTGACAGAGCCAGGAAATGAGCCCAAGCATGCCTGGTCTGCACCTTCACCACAAAACACAATTAGTGGTTGTTCCTCAGCCAACAAGCGTTACCACATGGGCTAAGCTGCCCTCTCCCAAATCTGCCACGTGTCACATTGTCCAAATGCGAATAAATCCAGATTTCTCTGGGCACAAATATTAGTCTTGACTGATGAAGGGAGTCAGTTTGGACACGACAGGTCTGGACAGCCAGCTGCAAAGTAAGAGCTTGGCTTGAAAACATTACTCACATGTGGCAGGAATGTTCCTCTGTTCCTGCCAAGACGCCACCATCAACAGAATCTGCCTCGCCAGTATAGGTTCAGAGAATCAAGTTGCTGTTCCTCCATCATTTAATCTCTCACTTGCTTAGCAGTGGGGGCAAGGAGGAGGTCAGCAAAATACACAGTGACAGGACTCCTGGAAACACTCCATGAACCTAATATTTTGTGACGCTGTCTGGATACCAAGAGTTCCGAGCACAATCAGGATGCTGAGAATCAAATTGAAAGTGTCTGAATCTATGCACTATGCACTACAGGGGGCAAATAAAGGAGAAACCAAAGGTCATTTTAGTTTCATTTGCACTTCCAGTGTACCAAAGTTCTGTGCACCTCTTAAAAATCCCATCCCTTGAAGCCTCACTGCGATGCCTAGCAGAAATCCATGAAAACTTGATCAAGTTCAACAGTAACTCGAGTACAAGTATTGGAGTAACCAGACACACTCCATTCACGTCAAAAGGGCTGGTTAGCTAAACCAGAAGACCACACTTTGCCACAAGCCTTTTGCAGAACATTTTTGTCCATTTTGGCCAACCACTCCCCCACACTGTAATGCCAGCTCAGAGCAAGTCATTTTGAAGATGGGGATACAGAAGTATTGGGCTGGAAACATTGTAGGAGAGCCTGGGAAAAAGCTTCTGTGCATGAGACCATACAACCTTATACCAAATCCCAGAGAGAGCTCTGGTAAACATCCAGGTTTATCTCCGAGTTGTTACCCTGCTAACCCACTGCTCACTGGATACCTGCCCACAGACACCAAAGATGAAGCCTGTTAATGTGGGAGCATCTGGAAAACTTAGATAACAACAAGGGACCCTGGGCACTGTTCAGGGATAGACTTCAAAAGTTTGCAATCTGAAAACACACAGAACTGATTCTGGAGGCTGCATCCAGCATTTCCCAAGAGTCATTATATACAACTACAGTAATTCATTAGGGATTCTACAACTACAGTAATTCATTAGGGATCTATTTTAATAAGAAGGCAAAATAAAAATTCTGGCAAAAAGCTTGTCCAGCATTGAATTAAGCTGAATAATTCAAATCAACAAATGCCATCTCAAATATGGGAGGCTACATCATAAGCCCCAAATGCTTCCCCAAGAAACAGCAAGAAGAAATTTGAAACTTTTGCTTTCTTGCTAAGGAAGAGCAAGAACTGAGATTAAGTGCAACACAGTAGCCTTGATGCATCCTAATCCATGGAAAACACTGAACTTCTGTACAGGGCCAGCACCTGAGAAAGCTTCTGCAGCTGTGCCAAGTGACACAGCAAACCCACAAAACTGTGCCTCTAGCACATGGCTTGCTAGTGTGGCTTAACTTCAATAGCCATCACATAACTCCCAAGCTGATTTTGGAATCCATTCATTCACACAGTGATTTGTCAATGCAGAAGTGGCCTCAATTAAGCAAATTAACTCATGGAAGTGAACAGTTTATCTAGCTCCCTGGAATACTTGAATACTTTCAGCCTTTGCTCTCAAGCTCTCTGAAGCTGGTGGGTTTGAATCCCAAAGACTGTGGGAAAGCTCTTCAGTAACCCCAAGCAGCTCCCTTGAGTTACAATTCTTTAATAGCATTAAATATCACAGATTATAGAAAGAGAACTAACAAAAACCAAAACCCAACCTAGACTAGTATCATAGCATTGTGACCCAAGGGCTCAAGCAGCCATCTGGTTTTGGTATCACATTTTGATATCAAAAATACAAACTTGGGGTCAAAGCACCCCTCTTTGGGCCAAAGCTGGAGAAAACAGGTTCCTGCAGGAACACAGCTGAGCTCAGCGGGCATTCCTTGCACCGAGCACCTTGGATGAGACCATTTGGGATCACCCAAACAGCCATCACCGCCCTTCACAAACAAGCACCCCTAGACAAGGCATCCCTTCAGCCGAAGCTCCTGTCCCTCAGCCAGCAGCTGCTGCTGCTGACTTCAGACAGAAGGACCTGCATTATAACTAGCCATAGGCAGCAGGAAACAAAGTGTGCATCTCATGCAGAGGCTGAAAGGCCCATTGTAATTAACCGCTCTCAGCCCTGTACGCTGGACAAGACAAAAACAAAACCCACAGTTTTCCTTTGCTGGTAAGCCCTAAAAACACTGCCCACTATTTCTCATCAAGGGCCTATACGTCCAGCACTTTCTCTGTCACAGACCAGAGCACTTGGCGTGGGCTATGGGAAGGTTAATTCCCACAAAAATCACATTTTACAGACAATGCCTGCAGGACAGAAAGAACACCACCACGTTTTAGTCACACAGACATGCTTCTCCTTGGGCTGAACCCTGCTGCCGAGTGGGACATCACAAAAACCAGTGACTGATCAGCAACTGCAGACAGGACCCAAGCACAAGAAAACCATTTACCGAATGGCAGCCAACATTTCTGCAAAGAGCACGTCAGTGCTCAAACATGATTAATGGTTTACTTTAGCTCATGGTGAGGGTGGATGCTCTCCCAGCAGAGCACAGTGAGGATCTGACAGAGACATACTCCCAGAGAGCCTAGAGGAAAAAAAAGGGGTGGGATGGGGGGGAAGATGGTGTTTTGATTTTTGGCTTCGTTTTAAACATCAAAATCTATTTTAATTGGCAATAAAAATTAATTTTCCCAGGTCAAGTCTGTCTTATTCCTGACAGTAATTGCTTTATCTAAACCCACAAGCTTTTTCACCTCATTTTCTGCCCCCACTGTGTTGACAAGGGAGTGAGAGAGAAGCTGGGTGGGCATCTGGCTACAGACCAAGGTTAACACACCACAGCATCTCACCAAGCAAGGCGGATACCCTTAAACAAGAAAAGAGTTACAGCTGGAAGAATAACTTGGATAAAATAGCTTTCCTAAATCACAACAATTACAGCTCTTCCTGCAGCTCAGGGTGATGATGAGAAGCAAGCTGTAGGACTGAGAAGCTGAAAGTCTTAGCTCAATTTTTCCTCTTTAAAAATCAAAACTTAGTTATATATTATTTTTCTGCTGTTTCCAAATTACTGGGTAAGAAAGGATCTATCCCTAATTTGGCACCTCAATGCATCATCATACAACACTCAGACCATGCCAGGATAAGAAGTAAGCAAGTTTCCAGCAGATGAAACTCATTAGCAGGGCACAAGAAGCAGCAGGACACCGCTGGGGGCATTCCCCCTTCATGTTTTTCAAAATAATTTTCTTTCAGTCAGTATTTCAGCTTCTCTCTTGGGAAGTTTTAAAGAGCTTGCCCTCTTCTCTCCTGGCATTTCTCAGCGTAGACAGGCACATGTGTTTGTACAGGTCTGGTATTTTTCAGAGGTACAGGGGCTTGCCCTGCTACTGTCCCAAGCAAGGCACACGCCAGTCCTCCAGCAGCCTTTCAGAGATTCCTTTCAAGCCAAAATGTGAGGTTTAGTCCACATTCCAGCACCAAAACACTCCCAAACATATCTCTGGTCTCCTGCTAATGATGTGCCAAACTATGTTTGCATGAAGCTGAGAAGTGGAAAGGAGTAGCAACTATTTCATATCCTCCTTTTCAGAAATAAAAAAACAAGAACTCCAAACAGTCTTTCTGCAACCCTTCCTGGTAAAGTTCTACCAGAGAAAACAAATGCCATTCATTGTTTCACAGGACACGTTGCAAAACTGTTAAGTTATGATGTTTTCTCACTCCTTGTTATTCCTTTGGAGAATTAAAGGGATGAAATAAACCCGAAACTAGAGAAAACTCGGAACTCTGTGCTGCTGTGGTTAACAGGCCCACCACTGCTGTCCTCTGGCCATTCTGTGTTTGAATGTGGGTGCTCCCTGCCACCTGAGAGCACGTAAAGCTCCATCTAATACAAGCAGGCTCCAGGAAAGATGCTTGCTTTTCACCTTGAACATAAATTCATAGAGCAATTCCTCTGTTTTAGGAATGCAGAGGGCACCACTGCCTGTCACCCTCCGCTGTTAAGCAGTTACACATTGTTTCGTGCAATTCTCCAGGTATTAAAATGTTAGGTATCACCCTAAAATACACATATGCAACATCCATTTCAAGGCTGTTTCTTCTATACTGACCCAAAACCAACGCTGATTTCAATTCAGCCAAAAGTCTTTCAGTGGAGGACAAAAAAAAAAAAAACAACACAAAAGCATGCCACAAATATACCACTATTTATCTTTGAAAATGAAAAGTGAAACGTTTCTGAAAGGTTTCTGTATTCTTCCACACCCACACCACACATCTCTCCTCAACAGCCCAGCTTTCTTTCAGTTTCCTTATGGCAGAGTTTGTAGTTGCCTTTTAAAAAAAAAACCAAAAACAACTGAAGAAAATGTTGGATTCAGATGCAAACATCAAAGCACCAAAAAACAAACCTGCCACAGTTGCTTCAGAAACTGGGTGAGTCATGAAGACCTCAATACAACTGAATTATCCAGGTTCTGTCAAAAACTTCACTGTCATTTAATGGATCACCATAAAACTAAATTCTTTTTTCTCTTTCAGTAAACTAAGGCATTATGAATTATACAGGTGAACAGCATGGCAAGTGTTTTAAAAGGACACTTAAATATTAAAAATAAGACGATTCCAGCAATCCTTGCCGAGGAAACAGATGCAGCATGGAATAACAACTCCTGTGCTCCCACACCAGCCCTCACAGCCACTTATCTAAGAGCCACCGTGCCTGCAAACATGCAGAAATCATCCAAGGGATAGCTGCAGACACCAAGATGATGTTAAAAAAATACAGGGAAATCAGCTGGCTGCTTGGTGAGGAGAAGGGCTACTCTGAAGGGAGAGGCAACAGAGGGGAAAAACAAATACCAAAGCAGATTCCTTTTCTTCTTGGAAATAACAATGATTATAAACATTCAAGCAAACCAGAAATAAATATTTTGCTTTTATGCCACAGTCATCTAAATTTACTGACTGTGTTCAGGCACTGCTGCAACAGAAGCTCAGTAAAAGATCTTCAACTTCAATACAGTGGGCACTGTGCAATAGCAGGTGGGGGCTGCCTGCCTCTCTTCAGCAAGGAATACTCAGGTGGCAAAATGCTGAAGCACATCAAATCAAGAATAAGGCTGGGATAAAAAAAAAAAGTTGCTAACTGGAGAGCTTAGAAAATCTGATTTTAGTTCTGAGGCGTCTTCTAGATTTGCTAAGTGAGGAGAGGCAGATCCAGACCTGTGATCTGAGTCTCCACCTCTATATGATTACAACTGCGTCCCCCCTTAACATCTGGGTAAAAGGAACATTCCTTTTTCCCCATCCTCTCAAACAGAAACAGCTTGGTGCAGGGAGCACCTCTCTGAACACTACAGAATGCTTCCTGTAACAGGGCAGAGCCTTCCCAGCACTGATGGGAGGAGGGACAGACACCCCAGGAGCTCCCTGAACAGCCTGCAGTCACTGCTGATCCTACTGACAGCGTATGGAGCAGGGCAGTGTGGAATCTCTACTCAGTGGAGCAGGCACTGCTGTTTTCTTTGCACTGCCTGTCTACAGACAGAGTCTGGTGGTTGTTCCAAGGTGACCTGGAGACGGGACTCTTGGGGTTCTAGTCCTGGTTTTGCTGCAGAGCTATAATGAAGCCTTGTAAATCAAAATCAGTGGCCCATTTTTCTGTGCAATAGGAAAAATTAAGTCTTCCAAACTTCACTGGAGCACTTAAAGGAGTTCCTACACTAAGTACTATCACATTTATTTAAACTTCTTTGGATGATGCTTTAAATACAACACTTGTAGTTTCATCTGGCGTTGATCAGAAGACAAAGCTACACTAATTCATCCAAGCTGCAACCTCACCCACTGAATAGTTTGCCATTGTTTGATCTTCCTGTGAAGGAATAGCTGGAGACCAAGGAGTCTACAAGTAAGGATTATAATACACAGAGGACAAATTCTTCTTGATGAATTGCAGAATAACCCTTCCGAAGCAATAAATTTACACTGCTGCAGCAGGACAGAAGTTGGCTTTTTGTCCTTTACAACATCCTGAAAGTAAGGGAAAAGAAAGCCCATGCAAACCTGACAGACACCCCTTTCTGGGAAACGGAATATCTGCTCTGCCTTGCAGAGAAGGGGAGGGATCACAGTTCCACGGGATTCTCTCTGGGACTACAGGGGCTACAGGACCACTAGAAGGGTCACACTGCATGGAGTTTGTAAGCAAGAATGGCACAGCCCTTCAGACCAATGCATTCTCTGCTCTAATTCAAGATCCCTTTAAACCTCAGCTGCAGGAACACCGCAGGCCATTAAACCCCAGAGAGCCTGTCACACAGGCACCCTGCAGGTGCTAGAGGGATTCTGGAAGCGAAGGCTGGCCGCAAGAAATGAGACATTGGTTTTACGAAGGACCATAACATTTCTAACAGGCTGTTCTTTCTTTCAGGGCTTATAAACATCACCTGGCCCTTACAGAGAAATGGAAGAACTGCCAAGCTTTCTGCTAAAAAATAATAAAAACACTAAAATCAATTAGTCCACATTTAGACATCGAGTGCCTTTTGCCTTTAAATGAGTTTAACCAAGAAGACATCAGATTGTAAGTTGCAAATTGCACATAATACATAACGTAAGAGATAAGCATGTTATCTCTACGCCATTTCATCTATTAGTAGCAGATAAAAAAACGCTTTTCTCCTAATCAACATATAAATGCCAGTTACAAATTTTCTTGGTACTCAAAAATCCAGCCTACACTTGGATTGGAATTTGTTCCTGTAACTTAAATAAAGTTTTTATGTTAATGTGTCCATGCCACACTCCCAATGCACACCCTACAGGAGTCTGACAGCATCAGAACCCAGAGCTGGATCTGGTTTCTACTCCACTCTGCAGTCAAGACCCACCCCCGAAAAAAAAATCAAAAGGCTTCTTAGAGAAGAAATATGAATGTAGTCAAAAGAGCTAGTTGAGAATAACTTTCTGTGCAACTCAGCTGCAGAACAGACAATATTCTCTAATGGGAAAGGCATACTAGAAACAACTTTCCAGAAATAACATTGCCAACAAAGATATATTAAGGGAAAATGAACAGTAAGCAGTAACCAGCCAATGCTTGGCAATATTCATCCCCACTAAAACGTTTATTTTCACTCCATGGGTTTTCTTCCCCCTTAACTACCCCAGTGACAAATAAATTATGAACATTACAGCTAATTTATTACTCAGCACTGCTGAGGATGGAGAGGGAAAAAAAGACAGCAGTATTTTAAAGCTGATTCTTATTCTAGGAAAACAAATACTTTATTAAAAACAATAATAAATTAAAAAGGAAAAACTGCTCTTTTAGTTAAGTCTGCCCATGCCTAGCCATTCAGGCTCTGCTGCTGTCAACCAATCAAAAGCTTTATCAATAGCTTCAGAAACAGAATCAAGCTTTAATCTCTGCCTCAATTTCCCCACCTGCAACACTTCTCCCACCCAGTCCATTCACACTGCAAATACTCAGAGGGAAATTCTATTGTAAAGCACCAAGCACAATAGAAAGCTCTGAAGCACTGCAGTATTCCCAAAAACTGACTTTAATGACATCCTCTATGCAGATCTTGCCAGATTTCAAAAAGGGTTTGATCAGGTCTGTACCACAGAACACAGTATTGTATTTGTTACATTTAACATGGGAGGGGAAGGGGTTGTGCACCAAAACAACTTAAAAAATCTAAGAGCCAAATTCTACTCTTAACCCCTCAGTTCCCAGGTGTTCATCACACAGGGCCCCTATTTCTGTTTGTTCCACCAGGAACCCTTTGGTGATTAACCTCTGTATTTATATTTGATACTTATCTTTTTCCTGAAGATGGAATTTCAAGATTTTTGGGATTTGACATCCCAAACCCCAGAAGCAATAAAACCGCACAGAAGGAGCCTGTCTCAGAGACCACGTACACACACACACACTCTTCACCTGGAGTCACACAGCACTAATTTTACTGCAGACACTTAGTTAATAGAGTTTTTGCAGGCTGCAGTCAAACACTGCTGCATGGGCAAAGCTCTCCCCGGGAAGTTAAGCATGGCTCAAAAGTTTTCATTCAGCAAAACAAGAAACTATTTGGCATTCATTCCCACGCAAACACCAATGCACCCTCCTTGGGAGGGACCAATTATTTTCCTTTCCATCCCATGCTCAGGCCAGTCATCCTCTATCACTTGATAAAACACATGAATAGCTGCATTCAAAGCTGTAGCAAACAGAGACAGCTCAGTAAAGCTCTGTAAAAACAGCTCCCCGGAGCACACCACGGAGCTGGTTCCCAACGCGCTTCCCATCTGCATGCCCTTTATCTAAGGAAGCCCATGACTTCGGCAGATGTTGGATGCTTGCAACTAGGTCAGTTTGAACCAGAGCGAGTCGAGGCTAAAGGCTAGGGAGAGAAATTAAACTGCGCTCCTGCTCCACAAACTGTGGCTGTCAAACCGAGAGCTCTTTGCCTCCTGCTCAAGCAATGATTTCACCACTGGCTAGGCAAAAGATTTGACTGGCAGGGTAATGAAATGCCTCAGCGATAAACCGTCAGGAGCACTTGGAACGCTATTACCGGTAAAAATATTCCAAAATATAGCGCATGTAGGAATCCACGGGGAGGGAATCGGACAGGCAGGAAAGTGTTGCCAAGGTATGTGAATCAGCCTTATTGAAATCCTCATCGCTGCGCGGCTGGCACGACTGATCACACTGCTGCATCCACCCGAAAGGCACAAGGCTCCAGCTGGAGAACGGAGGCTCCAGCCCTTCCCTCCTGGTGCCATCTGCACCAGTCACCCTCAGCTCTTTAATCCACTGCCCAGCGCTGCAGGAGAGCGACCGCAGGTGGAAATCAGCCGGGCTTTTAAAAGTTGCTGTGAAAACCCTGAGTAACTTCCGCAGCAGGAATGCCTGCAGACTACAAGCAGCATTTTCCCCACTGCCACTGCAGTTGCTGGGAAATTCAAGTTTCCAAAAGCACGCAGCAGTAATTAGATGAAGCCAAATAAATGCATACACAAAACCTTACACGAATATGCAAATAATAGGGTGTATTCAGCAGCCCCAGAAATTAAAGCAGCAGCGCAGGCTTGTATTTGCATAAACTATGCAGGATATGGCACCAAGTAATTTTGGAACATGTGCATTTTGCAAACAGCAAGCATAATAATAGACAAATATTTTGGAACGTGACATTGATCAAATACTCCCTAAAACTTCACACGAAAAACCTCAGAGACACCGCACTATTTAAACACAGACATCTACTGCTGGCATCCTGGGGTATTTTCACTGCTGAATTCTGAGAGAAAAGAATTGGGCTTTATATAGATTTTTATCAGCATTTATTATTTATAAAGCCCTGTTGGCAAGCACAATGTTTTATGAACAAATAAAAGTGAATGATTCTTGCTTAAAAACCACATAATGAATGAATGTATACTTTGTACATATATTCAAGCGGGTGCTGCTAGTCTATTGTACAGTGAACATGGAAAAAGGGAGGATTTTTACATCTCTAAAAAGAAGTAACAATAGCCACTTCTAAATGTACTGTCATGAAAGCCAAGCCCAATCCAAACTGAGCTCTTCAATCACTCCTGAGAAGCCAAGCCTCCAGCTTGTTTTCTTAACGAGCTGAGTTTCTGCCCTCATGGTCCCCCTGTGCAGAACAAGACAGACTGAACAAAATCTGAGGAAACCAACTTGTCGCCGTATAAGGCGAAAAAAGGTTTCTCTTCCTGAGTTACAAATAACTAGGGAAAGTCACACATGTGGCCAAGGAAAGCAGAAGTATGAATACAGAACTCCCTCACTGCTGACAGGCTAAAATTAGTAGTTTATTCAACTGCCCAGAACTACACACTGTGCCTGTCCTACGCAGGATCTCCCTATTTGTCTGTCTTTCTGTTTGCTCTCCGCTTTGTCTCGCCTGCTAATTTGTACCTCGGGGAGCAGCCCAGCAGCCACCACCCAGCCCTGCTCATCCCAGGGGCCTGAGCAAATTACACCTGGGCAACTCTGCAGTGCCTCCACTGATTCCACCCCATGACAGCACCTGAGAACAGCACTTGGCCCCACGGGACACTCAGTCTGCAAAAACGATTAAATCCTCCATGCTTTCCACTGAGCATCTTTGCTGCTCCTGCTCTCACTCCCCTGCAGCACCTGTAAGCACAGTGCTGGGCAGATTCGCTTCAAGCACAGATTCACCCTGCAATGACAATTCCACATTTGCATCTGTTCATTGTATGAAGAGCTGTATGGTATTTGCAATGACGGCAGATAAATTACACAGGGAACACAGGAACACTTGCCCAGTGCAGCTGGGCCACTGCTTATGCACGCTAGGGATTGTTTTGAGTTTAGTTTGCTTTTTTTCTTTCCCCCCACTGCCCAGTTGTCTGTCACTGCCTGTGGATTCCGCTGGCCATGGGGCACACTGTCGTGCTGCTCAGGATACAGACCTGGAGAAAGGCAGAGAGTAGAGACAGGAGCACCTCAGTCGAGCTCACCCCTTGGAGGAGGGAGGACTCTGGGAATCGCAGTGCTCATTTCCAGACGGTGGGGCTGGGGTGTGTGAAACACTCCAAAGGAGCAGCAATGCTACTCCGGTACAAAGCACGCCCCAGGAGTTGGGGAAAACAGGAAAAGAAATGCTAAACTGGTGACGAGTGAGCAATGCAAAGGAGTTTGAGGAAGATGCCACGCTAGGGACGACTGCTGCTGATCCTACGCTCAAACACCCCAGCGAAGAGTGCTGATATACAGTCCTCTAGCAGATCCATACACTCCTGGCACACCGGTGCCCACTGGGTGACATCACCCGTGGGCTCTTCCTTGGCTATTACTTTGAGGAAGGATTATCCCACACTCATTCACACTGACAGCTCATTTTGCAACTAGCTCATCGGAAACAATATATTTACTTACTAAGGTGTTACTCACATAAAACAGGCATGTTCCCGTCAGGCTCCTACAATTAAGTTATATCCACATATACTCACCTAGGGTATAGAGCTGCTGAATTTATCTCATCAGATGCGATGCAGTTTCCTTTGGAATTACAGGTATGTTTCAAACTAAACTTATGTTTTATTATATGGAGATGAATTCTAATTTCCATTTCACATTAACGGAGAATATTAACCATGGTTAGTTTAGTCACATACCTTGAAAAATTATAGATCACGTTCAGTACAAATTTGCATAAGTAGTTTGAGCATGTGAGAGAAGCAATGCTAAATACTGAATACAAGTACCAAATTCAGAGTTCTTACATTTACTGTAGAATATATTATGTGTATGGCCTCAAAAAGCCTCAGAGATTATGAATACATTTCTTTTCCATGGAAACTATAATTCTCAAATCCAGCAAGCTATTTTGAGAAATTTAAATCAACTATACACTTACATCTGCTGGAAGCAGAACATTTCCACAGGCTGTACACTTCAAGGCACAAGTACAGCCGTATGGACATCTTCCCAACTCTTCTACTACACTTCTGCCTCTGACACCACATCTCACTATGCAGATTTAGTGCTAAAGTCTTATTTGGAATGTTCTGTATCCAACACCGGGACTTTCGGGGCTGCTGCGCTTTGCACCGCTGCATCACTTAAGAGGATGAGGAAAACCGGTAACGCGGGAGGCACGAAGTAAATGCCCCACTCTAGATTCTGCCGGTATTTATCCAGTGTGAAGTGGAAAAGCTGGCGCTGGAGCCGAGCGCCCGGCCAGCCGGGGACCCGCGTTGGTGCCAGCCCGCCCTGGGCACGGCCGCGCTCCGGGCGCTCGGGAGTCCCGCGGACCGGCCGCACAAGTTGGGAGGCAGCGGGTGGGTGACCCCTCGGCACTGCTGAGTCATTTCAGCCGCCGAACGCCGGGCTGCCGTGACCCCCCCCGGGCTGGGGGGCTGCCCGCAGAGCCGCCCCGGCGCCGGGGAAACTTCCCCCGCGCTCCGCCGCGCATCCCCGCCCGCGGCTCAGCCCCGCCGGCGCGGGGGGCTGCCGGCCGGCCGCACTCACCAGGTAGGCTCCCACCGTGCCCTGGGCCAGCATCAGGGCGCACTCGGACACCAGGAAGAGCTGGATGCTGGAGAAGCAGGAGAC